>CAXITT010000182.1:1183771-1195173 GCA_964033795.1 Lymnaea stagnalis | reverse complement strand
TTTACCATCACCTAGACAGCCCTAAAAAATATGCTAGGGTGCTTTTCTTTGACTTCTCATCAGCATTTAACACTATCCAACCTCACCTTATGATTTAAAAGCTTTATTCGTTAGGTTTATATTCAAATTTTCAAGTGAGGTGAACTTTTTAACAAATTGCCCACAATATTTCAAGTTGAATGACCAAATATCATTAACTAGAGAAATATGTACCAGGGTACCACAAGGTTGCCTTGTCTCCCCTGTCCTGTATACAATATATACCAATAATACCCAGAGACCAAGCAACAACATTCCAATAATTAAATTTGCTGATGATTCTATCATTGCTTAATATCTGGAGGGGAAAGCATATACCACAACTTACTAGCTTTATCAGTTGGTGCAATGAAAATTTTCTTCAGTTAAGTGTCTCAAAACTGAAAGAAATGGTTGTCCATTTCCAAAGGGGGATTCACCCAATTACAGATCTCACAATAAATAATCACAGTATTGAGGAAGTAGAGACTTAAAAGTATCTAGGTATCACCATTAATAATAAGCTAACAGGGCATGACTTGGACCCTAACAAAAACAGCAGAAAACCTATTAAACACATGGGAGAGAAAATTTCTCCGGGAAATATATGACAAAGGATGAATATGTACCAACCAGAAATTGTACAGTCTATATCAGGATCCCACGCTAGTAGAAATATTAAAAAAAGGGTAGGCTACGCTGGGCAGGATACTTAAAGAGAATGCCAAAAGACAGAAGAGTGAAGCGGGTACATCACCAAACCCCAGAGGAAAACGGCTCAAAGGCAGACCTAGGCTTAGATGGGTGGATGATGGGGAAAAAGATCTACAGCAGCTGGGAATCCAAGCATGGAAAAGAAAAGCATTAATTAGGTCTGAGTGGAAGGAAGTAGTGAGGCAGGCCAAAGCCCTACATGGGCCATAGCGCCTGTCAACTCCTAACGTCTTCTGGATTGATCACATTCGTCAGTTCTTTCATACGTTGAAGCGTCGTACTATTCTAACTATCAATTAACAAACTCAACTCCTTTTGATAATAACTATAACTTTAATATCTAAGTAAATATAATAAACATCCTATCACTCCAAGGTTCCACTCAAGACTGCCCCACGACTACAACATACGTCACAACACTGCATAGACAATACGTCACGACTCAGCATAAAAATACGTCATAAATACAATGGCGGGAAGAGCGTTCACTAACTATAATAGTCAAGCGCGGGAAAAGCGTTTAGCACAGCGGAAGTCCATTGCGCATTACTATTTATAGTTCTACCGGAAGAAAGCCTCGTTGTCGGCATTTATTTCGATACTAGTTTGACCGCGGTGTGTTTAGGGGCTGATTTTCTATGATTTTTTTAAAAGTCGCGATTTTTTCGCTGTAAAAAATGGCTATCTAAGCTTTGGATACACATTTGAAAGAACTTAGGCCTAATGAAGCTTCACTATTTCATGAGTGGGAGGGTCTCTGAAACTATTTTTAGGTTTAACTTTTGCTTTAATCATTTCTTTGTATTTAGGTATTTTTTATTTTATTTTGTTGCTTCTAGTTTATTTTCTGAAAATTAATTAGATAAAGAACCTTCATTTAAAATGGAGTTATGTCCCTTTGCTTGGGCGCTGGGAGTAGACAAGGCTGAATAGGTTGGACTGTAAAGGGTTAATTGTAGGCAGCAAATTTCAACATAAATACATCCACAAGATGACATGCAGACCTGCCATCTGATTTTGTCGGAATTGTACGGATTTTTTACCCTTCATTCCGAAAAACCCCTTAAAATTTAGATTTTTTCGAACTATATAATTTTTCACCTGTCATAAAATCCGAAAGCAACACAAAAAAAAAAAAATTGGGTGAGACAGGAAGTGTTGCATATTTTTTTTTTAATGAAGTGTCTACAAGTCCGGTGACTGGACGAATAAGTGAATAAGTTCTGGAGATATTCGCCAGCCCCTATATATTTGACCAAATCACATGACCAGCGTAACAAAGTTGCGCGAGATATTATGCGCGTGATATCTGTCCAAAAGCTTTGTCATGTAACTGCTAATTTTCTATAAGAGTTTATGGTGCTTCATTTCAACAAATTCAAGATAGTGTGGACATTAACATGAAAAAGAAATCAATTCTACAAAAGAAATACTAGAACCAGTGCTGGTATATATTTATAATGAACGATTGGTTAAAAGTGACAATGTTTTTTTATAAAGCGTGACATGCCTGCCGGATGAATATCTCCCGCACTATATGTCTGGTCGCCTAATGTGTAGACACTGCCTTGTTTTTATCGAAGCGAACAGCGATCTTCAAATCATTCTTCAATCATCAATTGATCCGATGGTGATTCATCCTTTTTACAAGGCTAAAAAATAATTCAGACATTTTTTTGTTAAAGCTTTTCTTAATTAAATAGTTAAATCTATTGAAAGTGATGGGTACAATGGTATTAATAAAAATATTTTAACCCCCCAAAAACCCCCATAAAACTGCAGCTAAAAGTAAAAGGAATCCGATCGTTTTAATGCCAGAGTCAAAGAAATGTTTCCAGACTTGCAGATTGCTGGAAGATTGTGAAGAAAAATTACATTGAAACAAGGGCAAGCATGAAAGTTGATATTCTTTCTAACTTGCTTATAACTAAAAATCATTGCAATGCTAACCTTCAGTTGTCCAAAGAGCTGTTGGACAAGTGCAAAAAGGGCCACTAGGGATATGCTGGAAAGCTGAACTCTTAGCTGCCTGTGTACTTATGTAAATAAAATGGATCTTCTGTCCTGTGCTGTATATAAACATTTCCATTAATGTTTTTCTCATGTTATGTGGACTCTTCGAAGACAATGGAGGTAACTTTATATTTCTCTATTTACTAAAAAAGGCTTGTGCATTAGTTTATATATCTTAAAGCAACGCGGACCCTGGGGGTCAGTGCCCTCCTTCCCCCCTGCATGCAACCCCCCTAAAGATTTTTTGTTTGGCAGGTCTGGACGTGGGTATCCCCAGACAACAAAACGCAAAACCAAATAGATCATATATGTATTAGCCAAAAATTTAGAAGGTCTCTACAAGATTTACGAGCAAAAGGATGAGCCGATCTCGCATCCGATCGTCATCTTGTTTGGGCAAGACTCAAGTAAAACGTGAAGCAAAACGTGGTACAGCCAGCTGCAAAGCGAACAAAATTCAATGTAGCACTTCTGGCATATGAGCATAAAAGAGAGGAATTCAGTGCTACCTTAAGAAATAAGTTCCAAGCACTGGAAGACCATTTTACCGTCGGCGAAATTTCTTTCGATCAAATTTCCGGATACGGCACTTCTGTCCCATAACCAGCAAAAAAATGCAGGAAAAGACAAAAGACGTAGCCACCATTTCAGCACAGCGCGGACTCAATATAAATAAAAGCAAGACAAAGATCATGAAGGTAAACTCAGCCAACCAAGAGCATATCTCTCTGGCAGGAAAGGCACTAGAAGAAGTGGAGACCTTCACATATGTAGGCAGCACCATCAACATAAACGGCATATCCGACGCAGAGGTAAGAGCTAGAGTTGGAAAAGCTAGATCAGCATTTGTGCTATTAAAGAAAATATGGGAATCTCAAAGGAGCTGAAGCTACAAACCAACGTCAGAATCTTTAACACAAATGTCAAAACAGTCCTACAATATGGAGCAGAAACTTGGAAAACAACAGCGAGCATTATGCAGATAGTACAGACCTTCATAAACACATGCCTTGGAAAGATCCTAAACATCAAATGGTCAAATACCATCACCAGCAAAGATACCCGGTGCCCATTGAAAAAGACATCATAAAGAAAAGGAGGAGGTGGATAGGGCATACTCCAAACCCCCAGATAGCACCACCAGACAATGCCTAACATGGAATCCACAGGGAAAATGAAAGAGAGGAAGGCCCTAAGAATACATGGAAACGTGAGATAAAGGGAGACACGCAAAATATGGGATACACCTGGAAGCATTTGGAAAGGAAAACACAGGACCGTATGAGTGGAAAATTCTTGTGTAAAAGAAGATATCGCGGAAGCTGTAAATTAATCAAGCAATTTTTTTTTGAATTATTGTCATAAGTTTAACATGTATTTTGACAAATAAACTCGATACATACACTCAGTACTAAGTAGTAGAGGTATTACAGTAATATTTTAGTCTACAGAAAACACATGTAATGATGCAAGATGCACCGTCCCCTCCAATCATATCAATTGAGGGTCATAATCTTTCGGTTGTTGAGCATTTTTACATACCTTGGATCCAATATTTCTAGTTCTCACTCAGTTGATGAAGAGATAAATATCAGGATCGCAAAAGCAGCAGCAACTATGGCTAAACTGAATAAGCGGGTGTGGAATAAACTCAATTTAACTGATAAAACAAAAATAATTAGTCTACCAGGCATGTGTGCTTAGTAGGCTCCTTTATGGTAGCGAAGTGTGGACCACATGTACCAGTCAGGAGCGGAAATTCAACAGCTTCCATCATAGATGTCTGTGTCGCATTTTACGAATTCGATGGCAGGACAAGGTGTCTAATGCGGAGGTCTTGGAACGTGCGCACATGTCTAGCATATTCTCCTTTCTTAGCAAGAGGCGCCTTAGCTGGTTAGGCCATGTAAGGAGAATGGAGGAAGGCCATATCCCAAAGATGCTGTATGGAGAGTTGGCAGAAGGGACAAGACTTATTGGACGGCCACGCCCGAGATTTATGGATGTTTGCAAAAGGAGCATGAGGGAAGCCAATATTGAAAACAACGAATGGGAGCTCATTGTTGAACAACGTTCCATCTGGTGTACAGTAATGTATGAAGGAGTCAAAAAGGCAGAAAATATGCGAAACGAGGCCCTGGCGACAAAAAGAACAAAACAGAAGTTAAAATCTTACCAGGAATCAATATTCTCCTGCGAGAGACGCTGTAGAGATTGTCATTTTCGGATTGGCCTAGTGAGCCACTCGTCGAAGTGTAGGACAATATAGCTACTCCATCGTCTCACGAAGATGGAAGGATGCCGTATATATGTCCCATGTGCTTGTGACATATATTTTATTGGCTATGCCAGTGGCTCTAAAATTTTGTTTCCTGGTCGCCTATGCCAAGTTCAGGTTTTCAGCAGGCTCCCTGTCTTTAATTCTTACAAGTAAACTTCAAAATAACGAATACATATACAAATAAAATAAAGAGTTGGATAAAAATAAATGTAACACGTATGTAGTTCACTAACCGCCATTTACTAACTGAAAACAATAGTTACTCAAGTGGGTTACTGCTTGCACCATGACCTTGAGATGTTACATTTAATTAAAAGTGGAAATAAACTTATGAATATTTAGTTCTTCGCAACGCCCCTGTGAGCAAGCCGCAGAAACCAAAATAGAAGGGGGGAGGGTCTCATAAAAAATGTATGCATGCAACAAGGGGATGGGGTAAAAAAATTAGCTTATTTTACCATATAGATTGCTGCTTGCGTTTGCTTCGGTGCTATATGACGTAATTTTTAATACCCCTTTTCCTTTCACCCATTTACAGCTTGTGGTAGTTATTAGACTACTACTTTTAGTAGCTACTTTTTTTTTTTTTTTTACGCCAAATTAACTCAATCCTACTAGATGAGCGATACAAGTAGTTATTGTATTTATTATGTAAACTGTATGTTTATTTATTTACTATTGAGATACTGTATTGTATGTTTTTGAGACGGTATTTTACGATCTTTGGAGTTTGGGGTAATTTTTAATAACCCTTTTCCTTTCACCCATTTTCTGTTTTTGGTAGTTATTAGACTACTTCTTTTTGTAGCTATTTTTTTTTTTTTTTACGCCAAATTAACTCAATCCTACTAGATGAGCGATACAAGTAGTTATTGTATTTATTATGTAAACTGTATGTTTATTTATTTACTATTGAGATACTGTATTGTATGATTTTGAGACGGTATTGTACGATCTTTGGAGTTCGGGGGTACAAAGGTCTGTTACAACTAAAATTTGGTAAGGAAATTCCAACAGAATGGGAAACCGTTCTACCAATATACACGAAAGGTTCCAAACTTCAATGCACAGACTACAGAGGAATTTCCCTAATAAATGGTGCATTCAAAATTCTGACAATACTAATTGCCAAAAGACTACAACCATAAACTGAATAAAACCAAGGTTACCACCAATGTGGATTCAGACAAAACAGATGAAAGACTTATCAGATTTTCACCATTAGATGCCTATTAGAGGAAAGTTGTGAATATAATATCCCAGTACATCAACTCTATGTAAACTATAAAATGGCTTGTGACAGCATCAAAAGAAAATATATTTATGAGACAAACTGACAAGACTGATATGTGTAACATTAAACAACTCAAAAAGCAAACAAGGTTCATGGAGAGTATTCAAAGGAATTTCATATAAGACGAGGCCTAAGGAATGAAAGCATGGAAAAGAAAATAGTTAGTTAGGTCTGAGTGGAAGGAAGTTGTGAGGCATGCCAAAGTCCTACATGGGCTGTAGCACCACAGGGGTGGATAAAAAAAACAACTAAACCTATTCAGTAAATATGTAAGCAAAAAGACAGGTCGTTTTCTAATGAATCTCATCAGCTATTTAATTTCTTCTTTTTTTCAACCAGGTACTCCAGAAGAAACAACATGGCCAGGTGTTACCAGTCTCCCCGATTATAAATCCTCATTTCCCAAGTGGCCAGTAAAAGATGCAGGGTCACTGGCACCAGGTCTTTGCCCAGAAGGCATGGAATTGTTGCAGGTATTTTTTTTTTCCAGCTAAAAATATTAACACAGCAAATTTTATGTTTCCTTTTCCTCTTCACCTGTAAGGTGTTTTTATCAAGTCTTCATCAAATTTATGTGCAAGAATAAATGTAACCAAAAAATTTTAATTCATCAAAATTTGTGCTGTGCTCCTTAACCCATGAACTGTTGTCGGCCGATTAGATCAGCCGATTTCCTTTTTCTAAACTGTGTCGGTCGATTTTATCGGATGATAAAAATTGCATTTAAAGAATAAGTTCTAGTCCAATATTTTACACCAAATAAAACTACTTCCTTTTAATAATAAATAAGCTTTTCCCCTTCTGTGTCGTTTTTTTAAACTTTGGAGTTATTTTGACATCGATCTTTATCAAGCAAATTTGTGTAAGTAGAATGGATGAGGCCATAGCTGGACCATCTGGCTTACAAAATAAATCAATTAGGAATCTTTTTGATAATTCTTATTAGTTAATGACTTAAGTGATTCGGAAAATGATTTTCCGATCACACTCGTAGATAATGATAATTCCAATTATTTTTCTAGTGGGTCAGAAAGCGAAAGTTCGGAGATTTAGACCTAGGCCTAGAACAAGTATGCGTTGCAGCAACATGACTCATTCAAAACTATGTTGCAGATGATTTTATACCTACAAAAAATAATTGGATGTTGTTCTAAATGTTTTCTTATATTTTATTTTATGGATTAAATATTTATATAGCATCTTTTTAAATTGTATCTTTTTCTTGCTATTTACTAATGTTTATATTGTGCTTTGGTACTTGAACGTAATTTTAGGTATCAGAAGAATTTATTTTTAAAATCTATTAACTAAAACATATACAAATAATACATTTTCTGAAAGATAAATAAAAATGCTATCATATTATGTAAACATTATAACAATAATATTTTCTTTATTCTTGCTAAGGTCAAGGTCAGCGAGTATAAAATATCATTAAAAAATAGCCAGTATGATTCCCCATTCAGTCTACTTTCAATAAATATATACTTTATGGGGTCTAGCTATAGTATTTGCTTGTAAAAAAACACCTTTTTTCAATGCACCCAAAAAGCTCTAAATTCCCCGCACAGTACAGAAACATAACATACACAGTTTGTGGGTTAAAGCCTGACACAAACTCAATCACATAGCTAGAAGTCAGAAACTTTTCTGCAGTCTGCTTAGTTTTTATTAAAAAAAAATTTGTGAACAGAACTTTCATATTTTTAATTTTTTAGTTTTCACTAAATGATATAATATCAAATTTTATCACAAACATTGCTTATATCATTCTGAAAAACCAATGTTTACCCAAATTTTATTTTAATTTCAATCTACAGAAAATGCTGACTTATGAGCCAAGCAAACGAATCTCTGCAAAACTTGCCCTCCAGCACCCTTACTTCATTGGGGTATGCAGACAGACACCAGGTGGTGACACCAAGTAGCAGGTGTTCCAAAGCTCTCATTGTCAAACCAGGTGTAAAATGGCTGACTTCATTGCCACACCCTTTTGCTCTCTGCAAATATCCATTTTGGTTGTGACAAAGAATGTCATTAAAAACAGTTGTGCTCATTTACTTTTGGGGCAGTGTTCCGTTATTTTAATTGCATTGCAAATTTGTGCACAGTTTTGAACATTTTGTGCCACTGGCTTCCTTTATTATCTACTGTTATTAAAGGGGCTGTTGTCACATACAGGGTGCTGAATCTTGTAAATTTTAAATGGCAAAACAAGTGTTTTATGAATACAATACACCATAAGTGTCTTGTAACCCACCAGTTTGCATAAAAGTTAATTGGCGCAGTATACACCATATGTAAATTTGATCAATGGTGAAGCATTATTTTTTTTATTATTATTTTTATATCAATAAGCATAATGTAGTAATTTAAAAAAGTTAGAAATTTGCTCAATGAAACTTAATTTTCTAGTCTGATGGGAGTGTAGCCATAAGTATTTTAAAATCTTGATTTATTTTTAATCTTTCATTAATACTGAAATATCTAAGGAGATATATTTTATAATTTATGATAAACCATAATTTGTTGCATATTATACTATATGCCATACATTACATTTGTATAGTAGTTTAAACAAAGTGTATTGTTCTAGCCTTATGTTACCTGAGGTCACATTTTTGGCTTACAAGACATGATGAAGTTAATTTGGGGGGAGGGGGTCGGGGGTCACGTGAAATCTTGGGTCATTGCGTTTTATCTATTGGAGGGGAAGTGGTGAAAACAACTCTTGTATAAAATGTGTATTGATGGGAGTGCCTTAATGTTTTTAAGTGTCTGATAAAATGATATAATTTTGCATGTGGTCATTTGTATTAACTTAAGATTATTGTGCATTTAGGAAGGGGTCTTAAAACTGCCATATTAACGTCAGTATTGCAACAACAACAAAAAACCATGCACCTTTTTATTGTTGTCTGTGTTGGTTAGATCTTTTATTCCTCCTATCCATAGAGGATATCTTAGTATAATGTGTATGGATATTCCATATTGTATTAGGAATATTTAAAAGTGTGTTGATATGTTGTTGTTTTTTTTAAATATCCAGCTGACTTGGCAGCAACCAACTGATTCTGTAGGTCTGTGCCAAACCATCTTCCATGACATTTATAAAATTGAATTTGTTAGAAACCAAACTGAAAATAAATTTGCCTAGACATGTAACATGCAAATATAATATTTTTACTTCTTTTGTAAACAGCTTGATGCATCATCCATTGTAAATTTGTAATTATAATTATTTTATTTTTATTACCATTAATAAAAAAACTTAACTGCCAGTGATGTGCCTAGAATTGGTTGTCTGCATCATCCACCTATTCCTGTAGTGCTTTTTCTCATATGTTTTGGGTTCATAACCTAACGTCTCATATTTGTTTGACATAGCATAGACCAGGCTTATTAATGCAGTCCATCAGTTATTGCATTAAGTGACACAATGCTGGTTTATATATGCCTATTTTAAACATGTCAAACATTACTGCCCACCATTGTGTTTCAAAAAGGTGTTTGAATTGATAATCAATTTAATTACCACCTTTTATTTATGTCATCTTAATGAAGTTAGAACTACATCTTAAATTATAGTTCTTGAAATGGTATCAAATATAACATGTATTCCATTAAAAATTGTTGAGTATTTATCTTTTTGGAAAGCTTTGGTACTTGTCTAGAAACATCACATTGCAAATTTCTGTTTGTAAATTTCTCATGAATAATTGTATTCCATCAGGTAAAAGTTTGAATGTACATTCACTAACCACATGAAGGTCTTTTGTAAATTGCAGTTAAGTGCATTCCACAATAAATGTTTTTAAAAAACCTTTTTGTTAACATTTTTTTTTTAATCCACCATCTGGAGTAAACTTTTTAAGGCATTTTTTTCGTTGAAAAGGTTCCTCCTCTGAATTAACTAGAGTTCAAATTGAGCACTTTCACATAAATTTTACCTCCTCATTGCAGAGTAGTGTCCATGAACTATTATATAATTAACATTTCTTAAGGGGTTTGTAGTGGGCTTAGGGGCAATGGGTATAGTTGGGGGAGGGGGTTTACAAAAAAAAATTCTACAATAATCATGAATCTCTGACAGATAATACTAATCATAGCATATCTGTAATGCTGTAAACATAAAACATTTTTTTTAGAAATCATCCTCATGTTGTTTTTGCAAATGTACACAGTAATAGTATTACTTTTACAGTAATATTTAGTCCACCATACATTCAATGTGCTGTGACCTATTCCCCACCAACAAACCCCACTGCTAGGCCAGTGGTTCCTTTATTTGTATGATTCCAGGCACCCTTGCCTAATTTAGGTTTTCACAGGGGGCCCTTTGTTAAATTCTAACAAGTACAATTCAAATAAATAAATTATGTGGTTGGTTTAAAAAATAAGTTTAAAATGTATGTAGGTCACTAAGCTACATCTAGTTCAGCAGTTCTCAACCTGTGCCCTTTCCCAGGGGTCACCTCAGACCATCACAAAACACATATACTCTACAGTTATGACGTAGCAACGAAAATAATTTTTTGGCTATGGGTCGCCATAACCTGTGGAAGGGTCGTGGCATTAGGGAAGTTGAGAACCACTTGTCCAGTTACCGCAAACAGTAGTTAAAATTGTTTTTGCGCCAAGAAAAAAATCCTGAAAAGTGTTTAAATATTTCGCTGTGACCCTGTGAGGAAGCCAAAATATGACAGCGCCTTGCCGAGGAACGACAGGTACCTAGGGCAAAACCGAAAATTGGGGCCACTTTATATAGAAAAAGTGCCCCCCGGGCAGACCCCTCTAAAACTATTTTTGGCACGCTGGTCTTTCTGAAATAACTGGGATTGGATATTTCAATTCATTATCAAGGTCCTATTTAAAGATGATTTTGGCGCATGGTGCATCTGCCCCATTCTCATGGCTGTGCCCGAGGGTAACGTGGCACCCAGAGTAACATGACGTATATTATGGGGAAACTCAGGGTTGGCCAAACAGTGTGCGGTGTAAACCTGTGACAACATTTTTCTTTGAGATCATAATTATCTATAAAAATTATTAGATTGATTACCTGTTGTCTTTTTTTTTTTG
>CAXITT010000182.1:1143191-1183710 GCA_964033795.1 Lymnaea stagnalis | reverse complement strand
GGGGGGGGGGGGTTCTTCGTCCATAAAATATGCATGCATTTTTCCCTAATGGAAATTAAATGGATGGCTCCCTTACAGGATAAGATTGTTATTGTTTTTTGGAATTAGATTTATTTCAATCAATACTTGTTTATCTTCTATCATGATGCTAAAAGTACCACAATAAAAGAAGTTTCTGGGGTTATTACAATAATTAAAACTAGTATTGGTATATATTATCTAATCTTACAATAATTAATACTGGTATTGGTGTACATTATCTAAATCTTAAAATAATTTATACTGGTGGCATACATTTCTCTATCAATAAAAGATTTATAAATAACTTCAATTTATAAAAAATATATGGAGTTTTTTTTTTTTAAAGCTGATTATGACAAACATTTTGTGATGATTTATATTAAATTTTTTTAAGTTACTTTTACTTTACTTAATTTGGAGTTTGTTAGCATTTAAAGGCAATACATTCGTTGTGGTACTGGTAATAAAATCTTTTCAGTGCTATAATTTTAGAGAAATGAAACTGCACAAGGGCATCATTAGTTCCATGATTCACAATGTATGAGTTGTCAAGTTAGATTATATCCCTACAAGTTTACTTTGCTTTACCATAACACAACCTCATTTTAAAATGAACTATGACAATGAAATTACTAAAGTATTTTAAAATTAATTTTAATAATTTTCTGGAATGTAACTGCATGATAGTTTCAAATGCTGTGATCTCCTATTAAAAAACTATGACTCCCATCCCTTTGCAGATAAAAAGTGTTAGAGACACACCCCCCCCCCCCCTCCCACATATAAAATACAAAAAAAATCCCTCATCAGTTTAATACCAAAAAAAAATTTTAAAAATCCAGGACATTTAAAAAGTAATTGTTAAAATAATTATTTTAATTTGTCATTGTTAAAAAAAAAGGAACACAAATTGGAGATATCAAAGTACGTCGTTAATTTATTTGTACACCATTATTTGAAACGAAATTAAATCAAATCTCTAGTACAGTCTAAAAAGAGCTAGCATAGCCTAGAGCTTCAGACAGATATTTTTATCACTTGCCTGGCTGGTGCCAACCTGAACAATTTTTTAAAAAGAAGTACATAGCAGATGATGTGCAACATTCAAAATCAACAAAATAAAAGAACAGATTGCTGCCTTGGAAAACCAAATGAAAACAGAGCAAAGCTCAAAGTGTGGTGTGTTGACATGGATGCCTAGAATACACATTGATTAAAATGATTAGGCTCTGTAAAGACTGAGTCTCCTATTTACACTATTCTGAGGGCTTATTTTGTTATTTTTAAAAAAGAGGCATATCCTATGGCTCACAGAATTTGAATATTTATTGTAGAATTTCACACAGCAGTGTTTCTCAAAATATTGATCTGTGAATTATTATTGATAGGTATTCCAAGAAGAAAAAATATTAAACCAAGCGAAAAAAGTAATTTTGGATTAGACAAAGTAGGAAAATTTAAATCACAAAAAAAAAAGACTACAGTAATTATCATTAAATGGTGTGTTTTGATCAATTAAAATAGTGCAGTGGCTGAAATATTTATAGGAACCCTCCCACTCTGAATAATACTAGCTAGAGAGAGAAAAAGAGACCAGTAACAGAAATCATGTGATGGGTTTTTGTCCAAATATATGCAGTAATTTGTAAAAAATTAAATGTAAATGTATTTATCTTATCCAGTTAATAAATGTGGAAAATGTCTTATTTTAAGAGGTATTGTTCCATCTCATTTTCAAGGCTGTGGTAAACTATAAACATAAAAATTACTTGCTCAACAGAATAGAAGCTCATAACTCAGACAGCATTTATAATTGGTTGAAAGTGAATACTGATCAAATCCCAGTTTTGGTCATATTAAAGTGTTATAAATGTACATAATAAATATATTAATAGTACTGAACAAATTTTTAAAATAAAAGTAGATATACAGGGCTTTTTTTTTCTTTCTTTCATTAAGGCAGACTATTGCATAATTAGTAAATAAAGATAAAATACTGAAATGACAGCTTGCCTGGTTGAAATAAAAATAAAACTTTCAAAATTTATTACTTTTTTTTAAAAACTAAATATTTGGACAAAACAATGCATACTGACAAGCAACAATCACAACAAATATGCCAAAACAATTACAGCAAAAAGTTACTTTTAAAGATCATATGAATTGAAATGTGAAAAATTGCACTGTTATGATATTGTTGGCACAATCAGAATAAATACAAGCAGAACTAACTCATCCAACTCATCACACCAACAGCATTAACAAATTTGTACAACATGAACAAAAAGCCCAGTGATCCTCCCAGAGCAGAGTTGTCTGCCACTTCAAGACTTTTCTTTACAGGTACATTAAAATTATGGCATGTATCTGTTTAAAATAAAAGATTTTATATTAATGTAGTATACTTTCTAACTGAACACCTTTTTAAATGCGAACATAAAATTGCATGTTCAAGCAACTTAGAGAGAATGTCCTAAATAACTAATGTAATGCCATAAAACTTAGTTTACACAAAAAACAAAATAATTTAATAGCACTTTCCACATTTTAGTATGCAGAAAAATAATAAATCTATTTGTGTGTTATAAAATTAAGATACAAAATAATAAGATGTATATATTTTAAAAAGTTGTAATTTATTAAAATTAGAAAGCAAAATAGTTCAATTTGTTCTCTCTAACAATTTAAAGGTACCATATGAAACCTTGAATGGTTAAACTTGTAGCAGAGAAAGATAACACATTTTAAAATATTTTATTCTATGTTTTCTCATTAAGTCAGTGCTACATAACAAAGAATTAATGTCCCTATTCCCTTGCCCCCATTGTGGCATTTCTTGCATTCATATATTATATATTTTCACATAATTTAAACTAAACTGCTTTCTAAAAAAAAAATTAAGTTTGAATAACACTGTTAATACATATTTTTAGGTGAACATAATAAATTAAAAAGTATGACATGTGACTACATTCCAATATAACACAGCAAGAGATTCACATTTTTATACCATGATTTTAAAGAACATCCTTTCCTAGGATATAAACTATTGATCTGGTCTGTAACATATGATACTGTACTTTTGATAAATAAAGCAATAATATTATCAAATAATCCATGACAGCCAAGTATGAAAGGGTTGAAACTGCTCCAGGCATTACTTTTTGTACTACTCTCACCTGGCTGAATAGTTTTTAATACATCTACTGAAAATCTCATTTATTCCAACAGTTTAAAAACAAATCCTTTTACTTATTAATCAACAGCCCTGGTTGGGTATCAAAGTGCCAACTTTTTAAATGTTATAGATGGTTTAGATTATTTCATTAGCAACTAGAGGATATAGAAATGAAATAAGAATCATCTGAAATAAGAATCATCCTTCACCTCATTCATAGGACATGTTAACATTTTAAAGTGAAGTGCTTTTACTTTTAAAGTGGTGAATGTAAGCCCAGGAATGGAAGATATGGTTTATCTTATGATTAGCTCACATCTGAGTCTCCTAACTTTAATTGAGGACTCTAGAAAAAATATATAAATGTTTGGCAGATTAGATGGAGAGCTGAAAACATTGATATCTCCTAACAAAAATTATTTTAATGCTCACAAATTTGTCACAATAATGAAAAATTTAGATGGCAGAGACATACAAATAAAAATAAATTTTAACTTAGTTTTTAAAAAAAGTGCAGCTTCTAATTATGTAATATTTATAGTATAACAAAAGTTTAGTTAAATTTTAAACAAAGTTCTTTTTATTTAAGGCAAAAAAATTAAGTTGATGGCACGCCAGATACCTTGTAGTAACTTATTTTAATGAATAAAAGTTTTAGATGTATTCTTTCACTGTGCAGCTTTTTAAATATTGCATTTAAGTAGCTAAGATTTTAAATGTGTAATGGTGGTGCGCAACTCAAATGAGATTATCAAGGGATTAAGTTTAGAGGAAACCCCCCCCCCACGCACCCAATCGTCACAGTTAATAATCATTACTCAATCGACTTTCCAATTGATTAACACTAACTGAACATACAGCCTATGACTAAAATTCACCAAGCAGATTCAAATCAGTCCTTCGTGGTGCTTACCAGCAAATCACACTCAACACAAATTTAATCTTTGTTACATAAGCATTTATGTACACTAAATACCATTGAGTCTGGTGCAGAATGTCCCTTATGTTATCCATGCAGTGACAGTTTCAGTCAAACATATGTACATTGGTAAAGTGAAATGCAGAATTTGGAAAGAAATATTCTATGAGCACATTCATGGAACACACAAAATTGACAGTCTTCAATTTACAATGCTAAATTAATCCAATCTTCTTCAAGATACATTATATCCACACAACAAAATAAAGTAAATTGTCATGGTTTATGTGTTTGGAAAGATTTTCCTTCACCTTGCAAAATAAAATTGTGTTTTTTCAGGTGCAAGTAAATATATTTGCAAACAATAGAATGTTCACTTCATCATAATGCTACAAAAGGTGCTGAGTGTGTTGAGTACACAAAAAAGTGTTTAATATGTGAACATGTTAAATTTCAAGGATATTGAGCTACCACTATGCACTTTCAAAGAACCATGAAACACAACCCTCTCCTTCCCCACGCTAAAACATGTTAACGTGACCATGCATTCCTATGATACAAATTTATATATATGCATGAATTTTCATCACGGTATTCGTTTCATTTTATTTCACCGATACCCAGTAATTTTTTTAGCCAATTTATATTTTGTGTGTGTTGTGTGCTTTGGAAGGGAGGGGACTTTTCATGAGGAACTAAACAAAAAATTTACTGTTGTGGGGCCATGACAGACTAACGTGGAATACTTCATAGCCACCTGGATTTCATTATCATAATTTTTATCATTAAGATTTGAAGCAAACTTATCAATTCTAGACAGACTAAATTGATGAATTTAAGGCTACTAAAGACACTTTTTTTTAAGGGATCATATTTAAAAACGAAAGTGACCACTTTAGCTTGGTTCTGATTTCTAGGGCATAAAGTTGAACTGACTCAAAAAAAAATGCCAACACTAGGCAACAATTTTTACCCCAAAAGGACCTGAAATATCTCGTATTTTTTTTTAAAAAAAGTTAATGGTAAAAACAACTTTTTAAAAGCCTGTTAATGTTATGTGATGAAAAAATATATTTGCATGAGCAGTAAGTCCAAAACTTAGTGAGTGATGATACATAAATCAACATTTTCTGAATTTTTCAACATGGGTGCACATGAAATTAATATTGTATTAGTTTATAAAAGTTGAAACCAGGTTGGTGGAAAGCCCAACTCATGGGCAAACTAAAACTCTCACATTTTTCCTCAACCCCCCAAAGGTTTAATTGAAGTGTTTGTAAGTAGAAGAAATGAATTGGTTTGATTAAGTGTCCAACTCCTTGGCAGTTTTTGAGCTGGGCAAACTCAAATTGTAAACCAAATATTAAATGAAGATAGGACCCACATCTACTTTATATCTAAATTATAATTTCAATCCTCACATCCACACCACTGGTGTTCAGGGTACAGTATCTATCACCCTCCACACAAATGGTGTTCAGGTTACAGTGACAATCCCCATCCACACAAATGGTGTTCAGTGTACAGTATCTATCACCCTCCACACCACTATTGTTCAGAGTACAGTATCTATCACCCTCCACACCACTATTGTTCAGAGTACAGTATCTATCACCCTCCACACCACTATTGTTCAGGGTACAGTATCTATCACCCTCCACACAAATGGTGTTCATGATACAGTGACAATCCCCATCAACACAAATGGTGTTCAGGGTACAGTATCTATCGCCCTCCACACCACTATTGTTCAGGGTACAGTATCTATCACCCTCCACACAAATGGTGTTCAGGTTACAGGATCTATCACCCTCCACACCAATGTTCCCTCTAAGGTTTGTTGGTTAGTGTGCAAAATCACAAATTTGTGTGCAAATTTTTACAGCATCAATTTTTTTGTGCGCAGCTTAAAGGGAACATTGCTCCACACCACTATTGTTCAGGGTACTGTATCTTTCACCCTCCACAAAAATTGTGTTCAGGGTATAGTGACAATCCCCATATACACCCCACCAGTGTTCAGTGCTGACTTTAGAAAAGATGGTGCACCAATCCTTACATCTCTCAGGTTATTCCTACTGGTAGGTAGTGTTTTTTGTGGGGAAAAATAAAAACGACACCTTATTTTTTCTACTATACACAAATAAATGTCCACAGACCACCAATGGTGCCTTTTTTCATTTGGTCCTAAAAATATAGATAGCTAGAACTGAAATTAAAGTTCATAAGGGGAGACCAATTTTTTGTCCTTACAAAATGATGGGGGTAACCTACAGGTTACAAAAATTGTAATTGTGAAAGAAATTTAGAAGTAACAGTTTAAGAAACTTTACACTGTTGCTATTGTTTCTTTGTTACCTTCTTTTCAACATCATTGTTGGGTTAAAACAACAAGTATTGTAAAAATATTTAGATGTGGGGTTAACAGTGAGCTTTTTTAGTGAGAAAAAAGGATACAGGATTTATTACTGGAATCATCAAGTGACTAGAGAAGGAAATAAACAAACATCTGCACTATTGATTGCAGTCAGTGTTTACATTAACTAATATCAGGACAATACAAATGAGTGTTTCAAAATAACTGCAATTGCCAATGAACATAACTTATTTTCCATCTTAAAATTTACAAAAACCACTCTAATTTTAAAACTCTCAGTTAATGATCTTTTCCATGTTGATAATTTTACTACTGTCAGATTATTTAAGATTTTTTTAAGTAGGCAGCAGTTAACATATCATATTTTCTGTTCACCATATTCAGCTCATATTGAAATTACTAAAAATCTAGACAATGCCACATATCCCAGTAGTAGCAAACAAAAATTCAATTTTTTTTCACTGTGACATACTTTTGCTTTCATTGTTAGTAAAATGCTCAAACAATAATAAAATTGCTTAAGGCCAACCAGGATTGTGGTTATCTAATAGGGATTTTCATCTGTTATTTGTTGAGGTTTTGCTGTTGCTACTGATTACAATTTTTACAATTATAAATTAGGACTATTTACACACAAAAAAAACACTTTAGCCTTGCTTCAAAATGAAATAAGACATTTAGTTGACAGCTCCAATGCTTTTGAATGAAAAAAAAGAAGAGACAGCTAATTCTTAAAAAGCTGAATTAATTTCATTCACAATAATAAAATGGAGTTATGTTCAGGTGGATACTTATTTGAGAACAAGAGCTAATATCTGGCTGAAGAAATATACATAAAAGTGATTTCAAAAGAATTTGTAAGTGTTTGAGAAATTAAAATATATCTTACATGTGTTCTAAAGTCATATAATGCCAAACGGTGCTCAGGTATTGATATTTAAAAATTTAATGACAAGTGCATAACACAATCCTCATCATTGTCACAGTTAAACAAGGAAGCATTCCAAAAAAATCACAACTGAAGAATAAACAGTATACAAAAAAACTATCTGTAAGATGAAAAAAATCAGAGGTATTTGATAGACCATGTGAGAGCTTTTTGATGAAGGTTTGCTTTTTAATTTATTTATAGTTTTAGTACTATTATTTTATTGGTGGAAAATGTTAGGTGTTTTATTGATTCTTTTGTAATGTACAGTTTTGCAAAAATGCATAGCACTGTAAAGTGTTATGACCTAATTTAATCTTTTAAATGCTCTAAAAATAACCCTACTTATAAGCTATTTAATTGAAAAGGTTACAAAAAAACTATTTATTTACTTTAACATCTTTTAGAAAAAAGGTGTGTCAGAGATTCTATAAAACAATGTGAATAATTGCTCAAAGCCGTGATGCATGCCTCTTTCCGTGTGAATATCAATGGTAAATTCATACTTTCAATTTAGTAATTTTCAATGAATTGGATTTTACTACGAGAACCATCTCAATTCTCCTCTTTAAAATGAAAAAAAAATATTAAAAGATCTTGCTGATTTTCATTAATTGGAATAAAGAATGAACTAACCCAATTAAAAAATACACCTCCATTTGAAGAGCATTTTAAGACTTAAAGAAATCAATCAGAACTTATTACTGTATTTATTGGCGTATAACACAGCCCCTCATATAACACGTACCTCAATTTAAGAAGGAAATTTCAGGAAAAAAACTAAACATTATATCGGCGTATAATACGCACATATGATTTGCCCCCTATTTTCGGGGAGAAAATAGTGCATGTTATACGCCAATAAATACGGTAATTATCTAGGCATAAGGTAATAGGGCACAGATGCAGTCTGATGGCACCATTGTTATAAAAATACATAATGAGCTTACACCAAAATAATAAACAACAAGCTCTGTGTATGTAGCCCATGATATTGATAGATGGCAAGTCCATCCAGCCACTTAAATAGGCTAGGGCCAATTTTTTATCAAATTTATTAATGCTGGAGCAGGAATACTCAAAAGGAATACAAGTTCAAATGGTGAGCTTCATTGCAGAAAAAAAAAAGTTTTGTAAAAATTTGGTTTTCAAACTCATTTTAATTAAAGTCGTATCACTCTTGAAACAAAATACTCATCAGTTTGCAGTGTTAAAGATAAAAGCTCACTATATTAAAGAAATAATGTAGACAACTGTCTTACAATTCTTAATAAGTGTTTTTGGGGTTGTTTTTTTTTTTGGTAGAGTGGTGCTAATATTTGTCCATTTATTTACCAGAATACATCTTTCTGAATGCAAAGTTTCCTTTTTATATTAACTGAAAAAGGTTTGTTTAAAGATTTTGGATAGATCAGTGAAATTTGTGCCCTGCAAATGTGCATAAGAGAGAGTAGCAATACACTCAATTTTTTATTAAAGAAACAAATTACTCTTTTAATTTTTATCCCTCAACGTTTCACAGAAAGAATGTGGGATGACTTCACAAAAAATATGTAACATAGCTAGAAGCCCCCATTGTGCAATTATTTTTGTAATCAATCTAATTTCAAGACTACTTATTGAAAGTGTGAGCTCATTTTCCAAGAAACAATTATTTTATGTTACAGATCAATAACAATAACAGAAGTACAAAATTTAAATTGGATACAATAACACTCAAGTGACTCCAAAGATTTGCAGAAACACGATGATTGATAAAATTGCAGTAACAATGATTGATAAAATTAATTTGAAAATGAAACAAGGTAAGATTGCCAAATTTCATACAGATAAAAAAATGTAACAGCTTAAATTATAATTATTTAAAAAACATTTAGCAAGTGCTTTATTTTAAATTTATTATATTTACTCTTTCCCATTCTCTTTTAATTTTGTGTCACATCTTATTTTATTAAATGAATTTTTTTATTTTACTTTAACAAATATTGATTTTTTTCATAGAACTTTTCAATTAGGATTTTTTAAAAGTCATTTGTTACTATTTGTTAGCTCGACAATTACTTTTAATTTGATTCTTTGATGTGAGAATATGTTGAATTCTCATAGTTTCTTTTACAGTTTTTGTCATTTTCTGTTATTTTTTACCATTATGAGGCTAATAGACATCAGCTGCTAAATACCCTCAGACAAGGTTGGTTTTGTATTACTTGGCTATGCATTACATTTTTTAAAAAACTCAAAATCAGCAAGTAGCAGGAAGCACCTCAAGCATCCCTTGCCATTGTTTTATCACTCGCAGGCATATAAAATAAATGTTGTGACATTGAGTTTTTTGCAAGAATTGAAGTCATAATTTATTCTAATGCAATTTGTTTATTTCAATTAATAGTTTATCTGAGTGTTGTCAGATTATGGCATACTATGAATTATAATTACATTGCTTTTTAACAAATCAATTTTTTGAACTTTAGCTAATTTCTCTTAAGAATAAAAATAAAGAAATGAACATACAATTCACAAACATCACATCATAATCAACCAAAAACAAACCATTTAGTTAGTTAATATAACAATTGACCAGATTCAGAGAGGGGGGCAAAGCTGGCTGCCCTAACTTCTAGGGCTGCTTAAAAAATCTCCCTACTTTGAAACAAACTATCACTAGAGGAAACTGTCCATTAAATGTCTTGGAAAATTATCAGGGTACAGTACATTAAGTTATTTCAATATCACAGCAGTGTTAGACACACTCTTCATAGCTAACTACCTTAGAATTCCAATGTTAAATTATTTTAAAATTTTAACATTATTCTTTGAAAAAAGACTAAAATTTCTTTAAATTTTCTGTTAAGAAATAAGGAGAACAGAATTTTGTCTTCATATTGATTTGATTTGAACAAGAAAAAAATATAAATATTGATAGTAGAATATTTTTAGAGTATAGACAAAATATTTTTAAGTGCTTCAAGTTAAAAAATTATTATTTCAGGCAAATATTTGTATTCAGACTTGTCAATGAAAGTAGGATTTCTCAAGAGAAAAAAATAACATTAATTTATAGATACAAGTCTTTCATACTTTGTTTGCACTTTATACCAAAGGTGTTTGCACTTTATACCAAAGGAGAAACATAACAAAAATTGAATACAAGTATTAGAAAACAGCAAGATTATTAAAAAATTACATATTCACCCAGTAATAGTGAAGATGTCCCTGTTTTTAAAAAATATATTTTAAAAAGACAGAAAATAGCTACATGATGCATATAATTGTAATTTCTTGTGAAAGGGAATTCAATCATTTCTAAAGAGCATGGAAACTCAATATCCTTAATTAGTGATAGTGTGATAGATTACTCTTTGATATGATCTGCACATTAACCCAGCATGTGTGGTTTATTCAATGTGTATCCATTGTGTATGGGGTGAATGAGAACAATGAGGTTCAATGAACATCACACTCACTGTCAACTGATATGATTGAGCACCATAAGATTAAAAGCATACAGAACTGCTGTGTTCAAATGACTACACTTATTTTAACATGTGCATAAGTCACTACTAATTTAATTTAAAAACATTCAGAATGCTATCAGAATACAGGTATGGTACATTTCAATTACTTACATTATTATGTGGCCATCAACAACCAGATTACAAACTGGATGTAATCATTAAGAAATACACAGTACCCCTCCCTCACTTCAAAGCTATATAACACTAGCAGGTAGCTTGTCAAAAACATCGTTCTTTCCCTGTTGCACACTGCCACGGCGCCGTGGTAATGTTGGGTGCTCAGGACATCCACTGGTAGTCAGGAGCTCTGTACACTCTGATGAACCTGAACTCCGAGCATACCAAAGAGCATTTCGGCCTTCATGATCCACAACTTTGACGTTGGCGTTGTACTGAAAAAGTTATAAAAAATGATACTGTTAAAGGGATAGATATTTGGTAAAAAATTTCAAACGTATCTTTTGATTTGAAAAAGTATTGAAAAGGGGATGTAGTGTAACAAGAACATGCCCATAATGTAACAAGAACATACCCATAATAACAGCTGGACAAAAACAACATTTCCCAGGGCTGCTGCAATATGAAGTGCCGTTCTCCCATCATCTTTACTGTATGGAGCATTGATATCTTCAGGCTCAGCATGGCCCAAGATAATGATGATATTTCTGATGTCCTCTCTCACAAGTGCATCTATGAGTTGCTGGAAAATAGAGACTTTTTTGGTGAAAAACCTTTTCAAAATAATCAAGCTAAAAAGTTGGGACTGTCGATTAAATGCTAATTTCAAAAGAGGGAAGCGTTAAAAATAAATTACAACCAATGTGCTAGCATTACAGACAAGACATGCAAAGAAAGGTGAATGGGTGCTATGTAATGCTTGCAATTAACTGATTTTTTTTTTTTATTCACTATTTATAATGATAATAAATTGAAGCAGTGGGCATATATTTGAATGAGCTTTACTTTTTGAATTAACTTTTTTGGAGGTAGAAATGAGAAAAAAATTTAAATGGATTTTTATTTTAAAAATTGAAAAGGAAAGAAACAGTCATTTAACTTTTGAAAACAATAATAACATTGACACTTGAGTTGAGACAAGTGATGTATAAATTCCCTAAATTTAGAATACAAGGAAAGATCTTAAATTAAACACACAGAATTTTGATAAGACAGAAATTTAGGTTAGTGGCAGTGGAATGCTGGTAAAACATTTGGGCAAAATGGTGCTATTTACATCTTTGGCTATAAAGCAAAATGTATGCAAAGATCATGGTTTTCCACATAAAGAAAAGTTTATTGATTGATTTTGCTTCTAACACTACCACAATCACACTTTTAATTTTTCAATACTTTACCTGGTTAACTGGAATATCTATATAAGGTAACGGGGGTAAAAATTCTTTAGCTTCATATTTTGCCCTTATCCATCTTTCTTTTTCATCTCTGGTATAGAAACAAAAATCAACTGAGTGTAAATAAAATTTCTTTAAAAGGAACATAGAATACAATATTGAATTAAATGTAAATGATAATCTGAATTAAAAAAAACAAATATTTAAATTATAGCGGGACATGCTTTGCCTCTGTATCTGGACTTATTAAAACTCCTTTGCATTCAAAAGATTATAAGTGCAGATGATAAAAATTTCAAAACGAATATCCCTTGGTGTGACAACCTTAAGTTTTAAATAAACTAATAAGTCAAGTGAAAATAAGAATCTACTGCAAGCGATTCAAAATGAAGATTTTATTTTGCGCAACTGTTATTTTAGCAATTTGTATAAATTCCCTTGTTTTGAAAATCTATATTTAACTGGGTGAAAACTTATTTTGGTTGAAATAGCACGGAAAAGTGAAAAATCTGCTCTTTTTAAAAGAAATTGAATAAATTAATCTGTAAAATGTTTGAAATCTGGACATTAAAATGAATAATCCCAAAATCATACCTAGGTGAACATTGTGTTGGTTTTGGTCTGCCTTTTGTGTTGGCCTCCCAAACACTATTGACAGTACTATTTCCTATTGACACCATAACTTTTACAATGTCATTTCTGTAGACAGAAATAAAGATGATAGGAATGATAAAAGTTTACAATGGTTTTGCACTTTTTAAACAATCTGTATATTGAAGTGTTTTTTAATGAATTGTGTGGATAAATCCAAAAATGTTTTAATCAAACGTAAAATATTTTATAATCACAACAAATATCTCAAATTAATATAGAGATAAAAGGTTTTAGTACAATTATCTAGAAAAAGAACTGTTCTGCTTTTAGATATCTAAAGAATGCTAAATTTCTAGTTTGGACATTTAAAAAAAGTACTTTGTTAAATAAAAGTAACATATTGTTAATAGATTACAATTATTTTTCGATTGACTTAAAATTAAGTGTTAATTACAGTGAATACATTTCATTACAATCGATTTAAAACAATGATGTTCTTACTATTATGAAATAAATAATGAAACTTACGGCCACTCATCAAGATCTAGAGATCGAACTCGAGATATGTGTGTCCCTAAATTTCTGTGAATGCCTGAACATTCAATACAGACCAGAGCTCCAAGGTTTATGCTTGCCCAATCAGGACCTGAAAGGAAACAAAATTTTATAATTACGAGTTTCTATTTTAGGTATCGAAGAATTACGAGTATCGAGTTTCTAAAGTCTCATTAATAAAGGAAAAAGGTATGAAAAGTTCTAAAAAAGACATCTGGGATATCATACTAAATATACTCACTAGGGGAAGAACAATCAGCACAAGCATTATTGCCTCTAGCACATCGAATGGCCTGAATACCCGCAGGGTCTGAATTATTTTGTTTCTGTCAACAATCAATAGTAATGATTAAGTTTCAATCCAAAAGATGAATTTTCAGCATCACGAGTAGAACATTAATAGATCCTAAGACTTTCCTTTTAGCTGACACAGCTTTCAGATATAGCTAGAGTTTAAAATATGTTGAACAAAACTATCAATTAGCTAAGGTCTCATTCAAATGGAAACACTTATTTCTATTTTAAATTCACTTACTTTATTTTTGCCTGCATCATTGGCTTGAAGACTAGACAGAATTTGCTGTTCTATTGCATCTACCCAACAATCACGTTCCTGTGGAATCGTCAAATGTTAGAACGGAGATGCTTTTTTTGTAAAATGGACTATTTTGTTTTCTTGTGGAAAACTTGTATAGACATTTTAATAAACAATTTAAGCTCTCCAAAGTTATGATCATTTAAATTTTTTTTTAATCATCACTATTCAATATTCAGTTCTCAATACTTACTTCACCACTAAGTGCCTCAAAGTGCCATTGTTTATTCTCTAGTGAAACAATTACAAATTCATAACCATCAGAGTCTGAAATATTTTTAAAAAAAAGCTTTGCTCATAATCAGAAGATACTCTGCTGTAAGTAGAAAAATATATCTTTAAAAATCTACTGCTATCAAAAACATTTAAAATGTTTTTCATTTTAATTTGTGTATTTGTATCCATGAAGATTTAAACTAACGTAGGTGTTATTTTCATGATAATTCAAATGCCATGCATTACACTGCTGAACTGATTTGATTTACAACCAATAATTTTACTTATTGCTTTGAAGATAATTTCTAAGATACATTTGTATTGACTACAGTTGTAATCGTTATCTGCTAAGGATGATTTTAGATCAATTATGCACTAACCATCCCCATCACCAGGATTCGAGTTTTTTATTCCTCCACTTTTTGCTCGGCGATGTCTTTTCTTTACATTTGGTGTGTCCCTACTTGAACTATTGATGCCAAGCTTGGGCAACATAGGGGAACGTTCAGGACGTGTCCGTGGTTGGTCAGGGATAACTGGTAAAAAAAATCAAATTGCATTTTTTTAAAATTAAAGTCTGAACACAAAAGGAAAAAATAACATTGATAAAAAGATCACTTGACAAAAATCATGTAAATCCTGATGGGGGTTTGTGTTGATAATGACTTAAAGTCATGATTCAGAAAGAACAAGTGCCACTAACAAGCAACTGTGTGCGTTCTCACTTACTTCTTTGTTGAACCTTTTTCCACTTTTAGAATGAGACAAATTACCATTATAAATTCCAGGAGCCACCCAACCCCTTTTAAATCATCTTAAGCACATGATGCTATAATTATATGAAGAAGATTATTTACCTGGAGTAATCGAAGAATTAGGTATAACAAGTGAGTTATCTATCTGACTATCACCTGATACATCAAATGCTGAAAATTAAAACAAGATGGCAGTTTTTAATCAAGTAAACATAAAACTCCAATGGAATTAAACATTGTTATTAATGAGTAACAGCTACAAACTATAAAATAAAAATGAGAAGAGCAAGTAATTACTGGATAATTTAATGACTTGGAATAATGTCTATTTCCAAAAAAAAAATCAATATACATGTGTAATATTGTGGCTCTAACCTATTGAGTTATTCATGTCTCCATTAGGTGCATTGCCTGTTGAGACAGTCCTGGAGCCTCTTGGCCTCATGCCTGGAATTTTTACTGTTGTTTTCACCAAAGGAATTTCTTTGGCATGTGTATCTTCCATATAATCCTGAAGCAGAGTAAAGGAAACAAAACTTAAAAACTATAATGAAATGAAATGCCAGTTGGATACTGCAACATAATTCACTTATCTGAAATGTCCATTTAAGAGGATATTCAAACGCATATTAATGTGTTCACTTGTGTAAGACAGGACTTCATATTAAACTTAAATTAAGTGATCCTACCAGGATTTTTACCAGGAACACTTTAATGACACATTTATATATAGCTGCAGCATTATTTCCTTCTACTCACATGTAAGCTTGAGTGGTACACCAATCTCCCATCATCAGATAATGCCACATACTTCTTCTTCCACTCTTTATTAAGTCCATGGCTTTTCTTGTACAAGTAGCCCTAAGAATTAGACAACAAGTAATGATGTTTCTATTTGCCATTTAATTGAAGTTTGAATATTTTAATGTAGCAATGAAATCTTTTACATTACACTGAGCTGCTAATCTCTTTTATTTTTAATGAAAACAATACATAAATATATATATATTATGTGATTAACACACCTGTTTTAGTGGGATTGTTCTGCCACTTCCAACCTTTTCTCCATCACCTGCTTGCTTTTTTTCTTCTTCTTTAGACTTTGGCTGAATAAGTTTGTTAAAGTAGTGACTAATACAAAAATTCAAAATGATTTCTTTTTTTAAAAAACTGGTAACAATGTTTTCCAAGCATAGACTCTTGATAACAAATTTCAATTTGCTTCGATGCTTTAAAAAAATATACAGTGTTTATTAGTTGTAATATATAAACTTTGATGAATCAAATTTTAACAAGGTTATATGAATCTTAGGATAATCTAAAATTCATCCCTTTCACAGAATCTGTCCAATTTTGAATATATGGCTTGATGATATTACACCATTTAAAATGTATTTTAAAATATTTTAAAATATTGCAGATATTTAATGCTTTATGAATGGGCTAAAAATTTTTAAAATATAGATATTTTTAATGAAAGGTACTTACATTGAATAGATTTGACCGCCGTCTATTTTTCCTGCTTTGAGTAGGTGTAGAGCTTGGCGTAGGCAGATCTTTTCCTTCTGTTGGTTTATCCTGAAAGATTAGATTGGGGCAGACAAGTTAGTAGTGTGCCTACTTGTCATATCTTGAAAAATCATAAATGAAACGATAGCCCCTTCCTTCTGCTTAAAATGAATACATTTATATGAAAGGAAAAAAACACTTCAATTCCATTTGATAAGCTTAAGGTCTTTTTTTGCACTAATGGTTTATAACAATGACTTACTTCTTTTATATTTAAGAATATATAAATGCATTTATTTTCTTCACCAAAAAAATCAAAATAAACAAGAGATGTGACCTTTATGATCATAGACATTTTATGGTTAAATTGATTTTTAAAGATATACATAATATTGTTTCTAAATGATAAGGGTACTTAAAATCTCTTTAATAGCCTGATAATATTTTTTAAGTATCCCATTTCTAAAGATTCCATTTAAAAACAATAAGACTTATGCCTTAGAAAAATAAATAGCAACATTTCACTGAAAGCCAACATTAAGAAATGTCTTGCTGATAAAATTAGCATATGAGGCTCAATGTATCACTAAGTTCTCATTTGATTTGATATTAGTAGTCAGCATTGCTGTTTAAAATGTCTGAGCATGGGGGGAGTGTACAAATTAGACAATGTTATAGCATAACATTACAAAATAATGAGCAACTAAAACTGATAGAAGAATATGTAAAATGAATATATATGATTAATATGATAAATGAATGTGCCACGGATAATTTAACAATTAAACATAATTTAGGAAATATTTACTTTGAAAGATTTTGGCATTAAATTTTATTATTTTCAAATGTTGTTATAGCTTGTGACATAAAACTTTGGAAAGATACCATGAAAGCCATTCCAACTTTAAAAAGTTCACTTAGTGTTAAGCTATATGTTTAGGGAACAAAATTTATGATATAAGCATTTTTATTGTGGCTGAGAAATAAATTTGATACATAAATATAACTTAAAATTTCCATGTTTTATTTGGATTTTAAAGTATAGGTATCTATTATTTAACACTTAGTAACAGATGTATTCAACTACAAGAGTGAAAGATGTGCTGAATATATCTCATCATATAGCCTTTTAAAATTCATAATAGCATTGGAAATAAGTGTCAAAAGTTTCACAGAGCACACCTCACTGATTTCTAAAAGTAAATATTAAAAGGAAAAACACACAAATTATTGATGTTTAACACATTAAAACATAAGAAAGAAAGAACATTTAAATATGATCAAATTGTAACATCTGGTAAATTTTATATTAGCCTTTACTTTTGCAAATAATACAGAACTTGAATAATCTGAGTAATGATGATAAAATATTGACAGTGCATGATCAGTTTCTGCATTTTAAGAGTGGTTTATGAGTTTGTTAGTTACATGTGAGATCCAAGTAAATAATAAATGTGGCATGCTTAGTCAGCTGCTAGAGAATACTGTTTACATATTTATACATGGGACAAATAACACAGGAGAAGAATGAATAAATCAATACATTTCTTTCCCAGTTTTAAATATAGAATCTTGCTTTACCCTATAATATGACTCAGTCAGGTGATCAAAATAATCTAAAATTACCTCTAAAATTTCCCTCCAGTCATAAAAAATTATTTATAATATAAGGGAGATTTTACCAAAGTTACATATGCCTAAATATCTATTCCAATTAGGGTTATACAAACTTTCTATGAACTGTTAGTTTGAAGCAAATCACAGGACTATGCTTTAAAACACACCAATTTTATTTGCACTTACCATTTACAAACTAATGGGTAAGAATTAAGATTTGCATTACTTTCTTGAGGTGCTGTTGTATTCAACAGATGAAATAATTCTTTAAGTGAACATTTCTTTTATATTCAGGGTTCAATTATGTCACTTTTAATGGTTATAAAATGATGATTGGTCTAAATAAGGTAGAAAATTTACACTAGTTTTGTAATTATAAAAAGAAACACATTTTTTCACAGTGAACAAGGTATGATCAGATACGTCAAGGTATGCACAAATTTTAAAACTATTAATAAATTATCTGAGTAGAATCTTAAAAGGGTAACTATTTTTAGAGATTACAGACCATTCAAGATATATCTATTATAAATAATAAAAATAATAAAGATCAGCTACTGTAGATATTGTTAGCAGAAAAAAAAAAGATTTGTAATGCTTAAGTTCATTACTAAAGAAATGAAATATTGTTATTGAATATGTGTGATGAATTACAATTTTTTTGGGGTTATATTTCCCATTTGTGTTTATATATGATGCAATTCATCTTACAAATGATTATATAAATTGAATTAAATATGTTTGAAACATTATGTCGCCAGGAAGAATTGTATCTCCACCTTTTTTAGGACAATGTCACTTCCATTACTGAACATAACTTAGTCACTGACTGTATTATATTCCTTTCACTAAACCACAGATTGCAGAAAGTAATTAAAACTCTGTATATATTGAAAAATAATGGAAAACCAAAAAATAAATAAACTGGTGTTGAAATTATATTTTTCCTGTCTTGACTTGTAAATGCAACCATAAAGATTGGAAATTTGACATTTATTATTTTATATCAAATTGAATGCACTGCACTGGTAATTAAAACCTATAACATTTCCTAGAAATGCTTATTAGTATAATTATCTGTATGAGTGTATGCTGTTAGAGATCTCAGAGGTATTAAATAAATACAGAAAACTACACAAGGAGAGGAAGGTAGCCAACTAAAGATAAGCACATGGGGTATATTTTGAAGCTGACTGAAACAAAACTAGGTAACACACTGAGCGCAGTAATAGGATATAAATCTCTTTTCATAATAATGTTATTTGAATAGGAATTTACTTTTAAAACTTTGAAAAAAGAAATGAAGGAAAGCTGGAACATCTGATTGTAACAATGACTTTTAACTGCATAATTCCATTTAAGACTTTACATCTTTTATTGACATTTATATCATAAACTAACTTAAAAACCAGTACCATATTCAAGTGTTTAGTTTGTGTTCACTTATTTTTACAATTCAAATTTAACAAAATGTTATGAACAGGAAGAATTCAAAACTACATTTTGCAAAAGAGCAGACTTACATTGAAAGAATTTGACTTTTTAACGGAGAATTTTTTGTTTTTACGCAAGGCAAGTGGTGTGCAAGTGACAGTTTCCTCCAGAAGATTATCAAATCCCTAAGGGGAAAACAAATAAAACATGGTGCATGCTCAACAAAAATAAACTACAAGGCAATAAAGATTAAGGGAAGAAGATAATTTTTTTTTTTTAAAGTTTAAATTTACACCAGAAGTTAATAATGTTAGGCTGGTTCTTTTTAACCTGTCACAGGTTGCAGATTCTGGCTTAGGGTACTACAGATGATAACTGTGTACCTTCATCATTCACATAGTGATATGGGAACAGTGAGTGGCATCTCCCGATTGCATTCAAGCTAACTTTGGTGATGTAATAATCAGGCTTTCCAATGAAGTTTTTTTCCTCTCCTGGCAGTTGTTTAAAACTTCAACATCAAACATATTAATTTATTAACCATTGGTACCAAAAACAAATATTCACCAAAAATATTTTAATACAATCAAGCTTTAAGTTCCTGAATCTGCACATTTAAACAACTCAGAATCACAGGATTCCATTACAGTTTTTACAACTTATATTAAGGACTTAGATTAATCATGAATTTGTACTTGGTGAAATGCAAGTAGAAGTTTAATTATCATACTGTATAAGTTTCCTTGTCAATTTGTTGTGGTTTTTATTGCATGTAGGGATTATTAATTAATTTTCCCAGCATATTTGATTTTTATTTTTCAAACTGACTGCTCTTATTGATTTAGTTAGGTAACTAAATATAAGGCTTATAGATACTATTTATTACCTTGGTAATGTGTCTCTCAAAGGATTCCCATTTGGAAAATGGGGAAAAAAATTGCAGGTATCGTGTATTTTTTATAAAAAGTAATCTTTTGAAAATACCCGTAATTTTATAGTTATTAATAAGCCTTGACTCAATTTTCATTGATATTTATCCCGGTTATTGAGCGTAGTGTGGTAACAGCTAACGTTAATATTTTTAAAAGTTGTATTCTTCGCCACAAGACTAACGTCAGAAATAGATTGGTGCAATTTTTTTTTTACATCAACATAATCGCAATCAATGCTCTGCAGAGGGCACTTCATTTTAAAATGGTCAGTACTATGTGGACAAGAATTATTAGGTCAAGAAAACAAACAAAAAAACTTCATTTAAATGTTAATAATGAAAAGTTGTTATCAGACTGGATCGAACTAGAGCTGATGGAGAAAAAATTAAATCCATGAGTGAGAATTAAATGTATTTCAAAAAATCTGAGAATAGCACTCATCTAAGGTGCTTTGCAAGGTCAACCCCACATAATTAATCTTTGCTCTCTTAATAACATTGCTGTCTTTGAAATCTACCAGAGATGAGATCTATTATCTCTTCATTAAATGAGTTCTTTCTAAATAACAATTAGCTTTTGTAACACACTCACATTTTACCTCTTTCTTTCAACATTCAGAAAACTAATGTAGCTTGAACATAGAAAAAAAACATGCAAAGTAGAAGCCACATTTGACTAAGCCTTTTATTGGTAATGTCATTTGCTTTCTTTCTTTTTTTTTTATATCACTAAATTCCAAACTTGAAATAAAGAAATGCATAAGTTATTTGTTGTGTGGAACATTGGCCACTTCCCTTCATAGATTCATTTAAAGTCACATAAGAGAATAAATAATTATTTTCTAATTACACTGCAAACTGCACAAAGCACTAAAGATAAATGATAAATTCATGAAGTTTGTCTATGGGAAAATATCTTCTACATTTCACCAAGTAGCCAATATCTATATATTTAAAAGGTATATCAAGTATTATTACAACGGAAGTTATTGATACATTAATACAAACATGTTTTCTACACACAAAAAAAAAGAAAACAAATTGTAAAAATAATAATAATAAAAATACTGAACATCAGTTTGATGCAAAGTCCAGCAAACAAAGTGTCTCAAATTTAAAATTACATAAAATATGTGTCTAGAGTAGAATGGCATATTTTTATAAGATGACTGACTCATTGTACTGACATACTAAGATTTTTGTGATTTTTTTCTAAATTACTCTCCTAAGTACAACTATCCTGCATTTTACATTGAAACATGCCTTGCAATTCAAATATATATAATAATAATATCTAAATATTGAGGCATTATGCACTAACAAACTAAAACATTTACTTTTTATACATGACAGAGGTCAAAAAACAAATCTTACATATAATTTACTGCCCCAAGTTTTAAATTCTATATAAATAGAGGTAAAAAAAAAATCATGAATCCAACAATATTCTTTTCATATATATTTAGCCCCAGGCTACAATCACTATTTCAATGACATTTTCAACTGACATGCAAGACTGATTTTTCAGAAGAAATTTGTCTGACGTGCTTACATTGCAACTGATGTCATCCAATTTTAATGAAATTATGGAATTAACACTCAAATCGACCCAACATCTTTTTTTCAAAGCATCATTTGGAAAATTATGCCCAAAAAAAATAATAATTTGATTCCGAACAAATATTTTTTGGTACCTGCCCGCAAACCAGTGAATTTGACTCAGCTACTGTGAGCATCAGCAATTTGTTCTACCGAATTCAGTCTCGTATGTCGGTCTAAAATTTCAGAGTAATACATGTCACACATGATTATAGCCTAAGCCCTTCAATGATCTTTTTCTTATATTTTAACAAATTTAGTAAATTATTCAAATTCCCTTCACGTACACGTAAATGAGAAATTCAAGTCAAGACCTTTGACAGCATTAAGAATTGAAAGGGGATTATGTTGGTAATAAATCTAAAGACTGGTTGAATTTCTATAAAACTTTTTAAAACTCTTTTTTCAAAGTGATTAGCACAATACAAATGTATTTACCTTTTCAACTCACTCAACAGACTTTAACATTCATGGCAACATAAGTTGTGCATACCGAAGAGATCACAAGCATACTTTTTTAATGCAAACTTTTCAATTGTTTGCATTAAACTTTGTTTTAAAACTTTAACCCTATAACTATAGATGAATTTTTATGAACTGTCAAGCCAATTTTAGCAATTTAATTAATTTGTCAAAAATGACTAACATTGCAACCTAAATGAATTCAGAGACCCTTACAAGCATACATTTTCTGAAAGTACATTGGACAAGGTATCTTATGATATGAAACGAACAAATTTGTTTTTATCTGAAGTATGTTGATATTGATTGACCTTTACAGAGTGAGTAAAATTTTAGTACTTAACTTCTGAAATCAACCCACTCTAAATACTCCATAAATTGTTCAAACTATCATAAAATCATGCTTTTGAGATACTAAAAGCAATATTCGTTCAGAAAATGTCACGTTGTAATTACTTATATTGAAAATTGTGATATTAGTGTATTTTTTCATCCCCCCCACCATCAATTTCTGTCACACAAAATACAATGGGGAAAGGCACAAAATGAGTTCGAAAGTTCATTTTCAATTGAAATTATTAAATCCATTTTTTATTAATTAATATTTTAGAACACACACAATCATAAATGTCTTTGGGGTACGTCTTTGGGATCCAATATGTGTCATTTTCTGTTCAATCTCCAACCTTTCCCAAATGAATTAGTGTGTAAAAATATGACTAAGCTTAGGGATAATAATGTCATTACTATCACATGGAATATCTGTGAAATCATTGCTTTCATTAAAATAATAAAAATAATTCCAATAAAGAAATTCTGTGTTGATTTGCAAGAGGGGGGGGGGGGGTGTTTCCCATGTCTCAGACATTATGCTGTCAAAGTATGTGAGAAAATTTCACACCAAAGTCCTTAAAAAGAGCATGTAAACACAGAGATAGTAACGGAAGTAGGAAGCAAACTCGTTTAGATAGAGTAATTTCCCCTTAAACAATATACATTTAATCTTGTGCATTTTTAATGAAGATTTTGCTAGCGGTCGATTATATGGGCCATGACACCACAGAAAGGGGTATAATGAATGATGAATGGCCGTAATGACAATTTTAGGGTTAGTGTCTTTCACCAAAGCCATTATCAAATATGAGTTTTTGAAAAATGTATCTAACTTTATTAACCATCACATTCTCACAGAAACAGTTTTAAAAGTATCACAGTTTTTAAAGTATGTAGTTTGAGACATTTGTTTGTTTACAGAAAAAAAAAATTGTAGATATTAAAATTTCAAAATGACTAATGCCAATAGATTAGAGAGATAAAACTTGTTGAAAACAGACAACGAAATCATCCAAAATGTACTAAGAAAAATGCACTTTAATGGAATAAAAACATTCAGTTAGGCCTTACTGCACTGATTCATAGAAAATAACAAGGCAGGAAACAGTCAATGTTCACTGGTTTTATCTATTTTCAACACATTGTAAAATAAAACATATTTTGACTGATGCAGATATGTAGCAACACAACATTCATAGAAATAACTATTTGATAACATGCATTTAAAATAACATTTAACTCAGCGAAGCTAAACTAATTTTATAATATCAACTAATGAGGGAATGACAAGCTTTGTAAACAAACTAAATGTTTACTCTAATATTGCCATTTGTACATATTTAATTATTGACTAGATGAGGCCATGCGACTTAGATGGGCCATAGTCAATTAGAAACACAACAATTATGGTTTTTTATTTTGATTTGAAACAGTTTTGATAATATTAAAAATATCATCTAAATAGAAGGTTAATCAATTTTTTGCATCTGGCAGAAATGATTATCGGGCAGAATTGATTGGGAAGTGAAAACGAGAATTTTTATAAAATTCTCTACATAAAAATCAAAATTAAACATAAATGCTGGCATTTCCTTAAAAGGAATAGTGTGAATTATCTGTTGATACAATGAAAATATGACATTATCAGCCATTGATGGGAGAGATTCAGGTAAATTTAAAATATCTGAGAATGGAACACATTTTTGCTTATTCAAAGCTGATATTTCTTTCTAAATTTTACAGAGAAAAAAGAGCCGAGAGACATTTTTTCCTGGCCTACCTGAATATCATTTAGTTCTGTGAGTTGTGTGATGGGTACTGGTTGTGGGGGAGGTATGGCTGGCACCTGTGGAGGTTGTGTTGTTGGTGGGACTAAAACAGTTGCTTGAGCTACATGTGGAAGAGGCTTATCTTTTTTCTTCTCTGGTCTGTCAGTCTTGCCCTCTCTCACCTCCTTTTCTTTTGGTGGAGGAAGTGGAGGCTGTGGGTAAAAAGAAAGAAAAAACTTGAACACCTAAAAAAACTCTTTCATAAGCATATCATTATAAACAGCTTATTTCAGCTATAGGGTGCATTACACAGATGAAATAAGGTATTATTGTAAAAACAAATAATTAATTCTGTACACAATGAATAAAAATAGAAAAAGGACCACACATTGGCAAAAAGTTTGAGCTTGAGAAACCTGAATTCAATCAACTTAAAGACAATTTACTATCCCCATAAGCAGATGTTAATAAAAAATTGTCATCAAATGGACACCAGATTTGTGGACCAGACTGTGAAAATAGAATCTCTACTGATTATCTGCAATTTGTACTGTGCTAGACAACTTTCAAAGTGGAAAAATGAAATACCATATTTGCCAGCATATAGGACGCAGCAGCATATAAGTTTAGTTACTCACCCCCTTTTTTATGCATATTTTTAAGGAAAAACATTTCTACATTGCTGCCACATGAAAGCACCCCATATTTTAGGCGTATTTTGAGGAAAAAAGAGTGTCCTAAATGCCAGGAAAATACAGTAATTTAATTCTAACAAATAATTATTAAGTGTGTCCTGGATCTGGAGTACTTTTAGCAGAGCTTTCAAATGAGGGTTTTAAACTGAAAGTTCTATATTAATTGATAATTAAAATCATCATTTCATTTCCTTAAGAAAGTGTACTTACCTGTGAATGAGCAGTCACTAATGTACCAGAGCTACTTGTACTATGACTGCTAATGCTGTGAGTATCACTGGGTTTGTTACTGCTAGTTTGTGATATGTAAAATGACCTCTGTGAGTGATTTGGCGTTGATGGTATAACAGCTGGCACTGATGATGGAGCGTTAGGGTAGCGCATTTGAACAATGCGCTGACAGGCTAAGGAATCATCAGGAATAATTATTAAACATAAGATTGATAATTATACATATTAAAGTTTAAATTATCTTATAAACATTGGACTGTCATAACTTTAGATTGCACCATATAGATACAAAGGTTTCATAAATCAACATTGCAATCTGTATTATAAAAACATATGTATAATTTAAAATTATGATTAAGCTTTGAGAGGAAAAATAAATTTCATGTCACTATTTACTAAACTATCTCCTCTCTGAGATAAGGTGCAGAAGTAAACAGTATGAACTATTTTATTTTCCCTCATGGAAAATGTAAGTAGCGATAAGCAACATGCAAATGATTTTCAAACTAACACTAAGAAGACCAGCAAATTAATACAAGAAAGTAACTAGATAATTTTGATTTACCGTCTTGAAAGACCCTTTCCACATTAAGCCCGTAAGTTGCACAGGTTTCATAATATGAGCACCGCTTTAGATCATTGGCCAGTTTTCTAGCTCTTGTATCATCAATAATGCGGGGATTGCTTTCACTGATGGCATCTGAACATACAACAAACAGTATAAGACAATTACAATTATTGCAGTTGGCATATTATATCTTAATAAAAATTATAAAAAACAGTGGCTATTCAAAATTTAGTTGTGAAATTATAGTATCCCATCTCCTCTGAACTCCTTTAAAAGGGTGTTTATTAAAAAGGAATAAGCCAATATTGATAACAGAACAGCATGTGAGAGAGAGACATTGAAATTAACAAACCTTGAGTCCCTACAAGTATAAGAGGGATCTCTTTTGTATCCCTGTATTGTCTCATTTTGGCATAATGGCTGTGGACTGCTTGAAAGCTCATCTCATTCTCCAGACTAAACACAAAGATTACAGCATCTACCCAGTGGGTAAACTGAAAAATAAATTCAATACAGATTTAATAACTAAAATTGGTACAGTGAAACATTTAGAATTTGGTACAGTGAAACATTTAGAATTTGGTAGGGATATACTAGTAGTAAACATCAAGCGTAATGAAAAGCTGGGTAAATTTTTTTGTAAATTTAAAAAATGAAAGTAGGTACCTGCATTTCTGGAGTTCCACCTTCATCCCTAATCAAGAGAAGATAACTCTGTCCCTCTATAATTACTTCTTTCTTAAAACGACCACCTGATGAACATTAAAAAAAATCAGCATCACTAACTATTTTTTGTATATTGTAGTGTTGATTGCATATCAAATACTGAACTATTATTTAAAAATAAAAGCACAAAAGAAAATTAAGAAGAATGGCAGAAAAATATTAGCTTAATTTACCTTCAGGTGATTCTTCCTGCATGTAAGAGCCTGTAAGATAGCGATGAACTAAGGCAGACTTGCCACTTTGAACACTTCCCAGGATACCCTTGAATAATTTTAAAAACATTTTGTTAAATAATGGTCTTTAAAATTTCAAATATTATAATCTTTATCATACAGTATATTGTTATTTAAAGAATTATTTCTCTCAAACATTTGTTTAAACTTCCAATACAGTTAATTGCATTTAAGTTAAAATATTGATAAATTTACTGCTCTAAGAGTTATTTAATGTTTGATTTTTATTTTATTTTTTTACTATACAAGATTTTATGCTCAACTAGAGCAGGCCTCCACAACTCAAAATGTAAGGCAGGCCATAAAACTTTATGAAAAACTTGTGCGTGCCAAAAGATAATAGGACAGGGAAGAAAGCTATCAAGAAAATAAGAAGAATAAAGAATATTTCGTTACTTCACGGGCCGTAAAGTAGGTGCTGGTGGGTGGGCTGCATGTTGTTCAGGCCTGAACTAGAGCAATTTATCTTTTTTTCAATTTCAAGGAGGGAGTGGTGGAGATTGTTGTTGGCAGGAAAGATATTTGAAGATTATAAGGACATATAGTTTCTAGGACAGAAGCTTACAAAGGGGTGGAGAGTAGGGGTGTGCCGGATCCGTTTTTTCCAACCGGATCCGGATCCGGATTTTCTTATGCGAAATCCGCCGGATCCGGATTCCGGTTTCTCCCGGATTCCGGATTTTGGTACTATTGGTAGATACTTCGGTAAGTCAAGGTGGACTACTACTTTTTGTGTATGGGAATTCGCAATCGGCGCCAAAAAATCCGAGTTTTTAATTTTCCGATGTGTGTGTCTATTTATTATTAAATTAGTACTTTCGATATATATTTGAGTTCCGTTCCATTTGGATAAGTGTCTTACGAGAGACGCCATGTTTCTACGCGTTCGCAGCAGGTCATGCAGCTCGCTCAACCTAATTTCGCCATGGGGTTGGCCACGCCCCCCTTTTTAATGGCGGAAGTTGACGATACTTAGGAAATATTAATTTATTATCACTATTTACATCAAAATAATTGATAACTTGTGTTTCAGAATGCATTTAAAGACATTTAAACTGGAATGTTTTAATTTGAGCTTTAACAACCCGGTAGAATCCATATTATAAATGATCAGAATTTACCGTGTGCAACACGTTGTCATTGGCAACCATTCACAGCCACTTGCATAACTGTATCGTAGTACTACCTCAGAGTTTCATTCATAAGAGTTTGCCGTGTGCAAAAACTATTAAACCATTGGTCAGGGAAAGCTTTAATTAATTATTCATGTGCCAAAGTTGAAAGTTTAAACTAAGTCTAAACAGTATTTTAGTGATAAGGCAGGGAATGCGTTGCCTTATATAAACTATATAGTCATTGCGCATGACGGGATTGGTGGAATGAGATCACAGAATGTGGAGATGCAGTCCATGTTAAAAAATGACAAACCAAGTCGTACTTTAAAAATTCATAACTTTAAAACTACAACAGCTAAAAATATGATTTTGGTGTTATAATTCTTTAAAAAATTACATCTTTTCAACTATGCCATTGGTTTATTTTTACAAAAAGTTTAAATTTTCTTATCAAAGTCCCTACACTATTGGCCACTATTAGCGGTGCTGACTCTAGCCTCTGGTATGTACGGAATATTAAACATTAAACAAGCTCAACGCTCGAAACAATCGATTAATGTATCGTGATCGTGTGAAATTCGGGAAAGAGAATTACTTTTATTTCAGATTATGATCCGGTGAGTCACAAAATCTGGCAAATTCCGAAATCCGGTATATTCCGGATTCCGGAATCCGGTTGTTCCGGATACATGTAAATCCGGCGGAACCGGATTTCACCGGATAGTGCAAAATCCGGCGGAACCGGATTCCGGACCGGGGTCCGGCACACCCCTAGTGGAGAGGCCAGTCTGCACTGGGTGTGACCTTTTTTTTAAATGGAGGGGTGGTATTTAGGCCAACTGCTTTTTTTCATGGTGGTGGGGGAAGGAGAAGATATCTATGACCGCTCTGGGCATTACTAACCCTAGTCACTCCACTACTCTGGGATATAGAAAATGTAATAATGTGTGGGGGTTAATACAGGATAATTTTTAAAGTTAGCCACCTATACTATTTGTCAGAATTAGTAATGCAAATATAAATATATTTTACATGTTTTATCTTTCAAAATGTTGTGTCTTAAGGCGTGAAAATAAAAAAATTAAAAAGGCAACAAAATTAAAATTTTATCTTCTTGATGTCAGCATGGAGACCACTTTTTTCCTCCCTAGGAGGGGGGTGGTGGGGGGCGGTATCCCCGAGCGGAACAAAATAATTATGTCACAAAGTACATTATACAAACTGAAAGGGTAATACTATGGTGGATTACAGTGTGTTGTCAACAGGCTAAATATTACTGTAGCAATATCTAGCGAGTACTTTGTGAAAACCAAAGCAATATTATGACGCTAACTATGAAATACTGTGATGATCTTTTTCATAGCCTTTTTTTTTTAAAATTAGAAATCATCATTGATTTCACAGATTTTTAAGGGGCAGTTAGCTTTCCAAATTACAGGAAAATCATTGGAGATGTTGTGCATAACATAAATGCATATACTTTTTGACAAGTTAGATCATCACCTCGTCATATGCACCAGTATGCAAAATCTCCAAAATGAAAACCCCAGACCCCTCAGTGCATACATAAAATATAGATTGCATCCAGGTCAGCAAAAATGAAATTTAGATTTACTTCCAAATATATCAATACAATCAATCCTGTACTTTAAAAGAATAATGAAATGTAAATCCATTATTAGATGGTGGACCTGATTTTATCGGTGGGCCATATTTTGCTGACACACTTAAAAATCATAATAATGTTAATGAGAAATTTTGTCACAACAGATATAATTTAAGACACCAACTTGAAATTGGACTGGCCATAACAACTAATATTACTTTTGGTTTTATTGACTTTTATTTTACAAAAACATACTTAATCAACACTGTTTAATAACAATGTTTTAATTATACTTTATATTATTTATGCATCCATTGAAATGGAAGTTAAGATTTAGTTAATTATCCTTATCTTTAAGTCTGGCCTTCAATAAAGCGACCTACCAATTTCAAATCTGGTACTGATCGACTTAATGTCCATTCTTGACTGTTCACAAATGAATCTGAAATAATAACAAATACTGAAAATTTGTGCAAAACCTAGTAAAAAAATTAATATTTAAATGTTATTTAAAATTATAATGCTTTATATTTAGTTCCATGTAATTGAATCCATTTTAAATCATATACTTATTGTCTGAGCACAGAGCCATAATCAACTATTTTAAATCTATGCTCTTATGATACAGCTACCCTTCAAATGTGTTAATTTATATAATATAATTAAAACATCCCATACCTAAGGGCTGAATAGGCTCAGTATTAATAATTAATATAAGTTTGACTGAACACAAAAAAAAGTCAAATTAAGAAAATTTAATAAATTTATCAACATGAGATGATAATGCATTATATCTGTCTAGAAAATGCTGATACATATTAAAGAAAGCGTTTTAACTTTACTACCATATATACTAGTTTTAAAGCCTGTTGCCTACCCCCATAATTTTGTTCAGGAAAACAGCATAATCCATGCATAAACCAATCCGATAATATAATATTAATATGCTATTGCCACTATTGCTAGCGTCAGTTTAAATAATGCTATATACTATATGATACAAACAAAGAAAGAAAATTACATCCAGGCTTTTTAAAATAATTATAGAGGAGGTAAGAAACAGAGATTTTCAATTTTGTGGCAGAGGCTACTGGCAGAGGTAGTACAATAATTAATAATTTGAAGAAATTATTGAATAGCATAGCCAAGCCCAATAAGTCTAGAATTAATAGGGCTAGAACTAGTAATTTTACTAAACTTACTACAACACTACTAGTACTGAGTAGGCTAATTAGTAATTAATCTTAGAAAGCTAGACAGTACTTGTTGTTTAAGACTGACTCAGTCTCAGTCATCAAGAACTGTGAGTTGTGAGTACAATTGCTATACTATTACTATTACTATTAATACTATTACCATGGACCATGGACATGGACATCATTCATGATTCATGATGTAGGAAAAAATTAGTAACTTTGGCCTACTTGTTAGTAGTGTTAAACTATTTGTTAACTGTTACCACTGTTAGTAAGTAATAGTACTAATAGTAGTAATAGTAAGATCTTAGTGTTTCTTGAATTCGTATCTTAGTCACTCAAATAACTTAGTTGCTTATTTATGACCTAGGCCTAGGCTATATGTTTAATTGAATATTTTAATTAATGAACATAATTTTAAAAATACAAAATAATCTACTGTAATTTATTTTAGATTGAATTTAACAGACACTGAATGACTCACCTTCAATACAAACTACGTGTTCTCTGATCTGTTGTTGAATCAGAGGGTCGGGGATAGCTTCAATTAGATCATAGATCGCATAAATGCTAGGATGGACACTTTCGAAGCGTTGAATTTCTTGCCGAATTGCAAGCGAATTACTCCAGTACGACTGCATCGGGCTCCGCGCATTCATTCTCATGATTCAGAAAACTCATCCTTTAATATAATCCTTCAAATCGAATATTATCAGAGTCAACTCTCATTTTGGAGTCTCATCCATAAAAATGGCCAGCCATGTAAATTTCACTCTTTGCGCATGCGTGAAAGGAAATGCCATTTCTAGCATTATTTTTTTTTCTCCCCTTCCAGATTGGGAGCCATCCCAAATAAGAGAAAAATTAAACATGGTTTGATTGAGTCGATAAATTGCGTTACAAAAACTTTAGGTCTATTAAGGGTGCTAAAGATAGATATTGTTATAAAGATAAATTTATGAAAAGAATATATGGGGCAAACTAATGTATAACTATCTTTTTTTAAATAATTGTGAATAGGATTAGACATAATTAATATAATAATAACGATCAGCGGTGTTACAAGGGAAGGTGCGGACCGCATTGGATGTCCCCAATAGAAGGTCCCAAAGGGTGGCATCCAACTTCATAAATATTGATCAACAAGTGTGTGTGTTGTTGTTGTTTTTCTTATTGCTTTTCTACTGTGTTTAGATAATTTGCTTGCAAAATTATTTTTAACAGGTCTAGACTTTGGGGGTGGAGGCACTTCATTTGGGTAGGGCAGGGGAGCATTCACACACCCCACACCCCCATCCCCCGCTTTGAACTGCAGATTTTATTTAAATTACTACGTACTGTAACACCTCGAGCAACTAAAAAAGTCGGGCAAATATTGGTGTTGCCCCTCCCCCTGAAAAAAAACAACTGATAGGCTGATAGGCCTATGACGTTCCTGAATGTGAGAACTCACCCAAGATTCCCGTACGTTCCGCAGGACTCGAGTCCTAATATCATAAACAAAACTACCTAGTCGACGTATTTTACACCTCTATATCATTTAAGTGTCTACTTTATATTAAAATTGGCATTACTCATTTATTTAAGGCTGCATCTATAGGTACCAAGGTACCTTTAATCACATATAACTATTCGCACCCGGAGTGGCTCCGAACAGATTAAATGGCTTCGGAGCCGAGTGTGATAACAATAGTAGTATGAGAATTTTTTTTTAATTGTTTTTTCTCCTTGTTATTTCATAGATTCATAGTTTTATTCTTTTTTGTTGGTTTTTTTTGCTATGTTAATTTCTCTTAGGACGGGTAGATTTTTTTTCTTTCCTATTTTCTTTTTTAGTTTAAGCCATAGTAGTTATTATCCTAGTGTCTCATTTTTATTTTACTTAGTTTACATGTTTTTAATAATTGTAAAGCGCTTAGAGCTTTAAGGTAAGCGCTATATAAAAATGCCTAAATAAATAAATAAATATCAAAGTAGATAGATCTATAAAATGTAAAAAAAATTATTTTAATCTAAATATATCCAATTGGGCAACTTTTATAACGTATCTTTGAATACAGAAGAGTTCTCCTTATTTTTCCCACAATGGCGTCGTAAATGACAAAAGATTCATGAACTGTAGGACTGTAGGCTACCTTTTTTTTTTATCTTGTTCAATTTTGTTAAATGGATATTGTACATGAACAAAAAGACGCTATTTTAGGCCTTTAGTTCCATCAGGTGAAGAGGAAGTTTTAATTTTATATCACTAGAAATAATTAATCTTTTTTTATCTTGTTCAATTTTGTTAAATGGATATTGTACATGAACAAAAAGACGCTATTTTAGGCCTTTAGTTCCATCAGGTGAAGAGGAAGTTTTAATTTTATATCACTAGAAATAATTAATCGTGTTTAAATGTCATTGCCTTAGGCCTTAGGCTTAGGCTTAGGCCTTCTTAACCCTTGGCCTTAATTTTACCTTACCACCCAGCGCATGTTTTTATATTGTTGCTTTACTTTTAACTTTTACTTTACCCTTTACAGTACTTTACTTTTCCTAATTTAGGCGTGCTAGAAGGCTGGCACATAATTCACATGTGGGGGGGGGGTGTTGGATTATTTTTATAACATGCTAATCAGTAGGGACCTCGGTATCGACCGGAAATACCCGAAAATCGGGTATCGTATTTTCGTTGTCATTTTGGCGACCTCTACTTTTTAATTTACTGAGGGTATCGTTGTTTCGCGTTTCATAATCGATATTTAGCATAATAATATAATTTTACTTCCGCCAATTACTTAAAGCCGACATCTTTCCTGTTATATTAAGAGTTCGTTTGATTTTTTGGGTCAAGATTAAAGCTTTGAAAATTGAAGTTAAAAATTGGTCAACTTCACTCAAGAATAACTTAATTTAAAAAATGCGCTCTTAAATAAAAATACTCCGCTCTTTTAGTTTATATGTTCATTTAAAACATATCCAAAATTCATGAGTGTAGACCATGGGTGGGCTTCAAAAACGAATTTCCAAGATGTCATTTTTTTAGGCTATGTAATTTGTCATCATGGCCACCGTGCTTGTCTGCTTATTTCCAATTATCGATAGCAGCCGTGGGGTAATTAATAATTCATTAAGTTGGTTATCCAGAGTGTAAATGGGAAATATAACTAATAATAAATCATTTTATATAAATAAAAAATGTTTTATAACATAAATAATTATTATTGGCTTATTGAATATCAGTGATTTTAATTTTTGGGTTGGTTGCCATGGACCTGGCTGACACTGACATGGGAATGATAAGCTCTTGTCTTTGACTTAGATAGTGATAGGCTTAGTTTAAGTATTATAATAGTATTTATACTATTATAAATGATTTAAGGAGTGGGATAAATAGCTTTTATTACAACTAATATATTTATCATTTATATTAGTTTATATATTTATAGATAAATATTTATTTGTATATATATAATATATATAATGACCATTAGGCATTAGGCTAGAGGCCTTGTATACATATAATATAGTATAATACAAAGTATACTATATCAGGGTTAAGGCCTAGACCCAACCCAACTAATTTGTAGGGCCTATTATAATAAATTATATTTAATGATATTTTAGGATATGTAATAAAATTTTAATGAATATTGTGATTCTTACTTAAGGCATAAACTAAGTAAAACATTTTGAAATATTCACTTACCTTTGGTATTGAAATATCCTATATTTAATCACATATCACAATATTCCACAAGAGAATTATTATATAATCCTCGGTTTCTCAAAGAAAAAACACACTTTCTGGCACTACAATCCAAGAATTACTTAAGATATAATAACCTGTACTTACCTCTAGTAAATGACTAGAACTTATTTTATTAACAGCTAAAGTCAAAGTTGATTCTAATAATACATGTGGATTTGTAAAACAAGATTACAAACTTAAAATAAATGACATGCTGATTGTTTTGTCATACTCATAGGAATAATATAATATATAGTATACATATGTAGAAAATGGTAAAATAAAAAGTGTAATTGTCAATTTTAAATAAATAAAACAAATAATCCCTTTATTATTTGTTTATGCTTATAAATGCTAAACAATTCCACAGAAAATCTGCAATTAATATATAAAGAATATTATTATTATTATGATTGTTGGGAAATTAAAAACAAAATTAAGACAAAATTTTAATTAATTAATTACAAATTAGTGATGAGTCAACATTTTTATACATTTTTAATAGGCAAATAATAAAGTTGTTTTTTTTAATATTTGCGGCACATTAACAAAAACTAATGTATATTTTGTGGCTTTATTTAGAAGTACTCTTATTTAACTATGTTCCCTGTAAATATTATATTTTTGTCTCATTTTATAATAAAGTTATAGGCGTTAAAAAAAAAAGCAAAATGAGGGTCACAAATGTGGAGGAAAATCCCTTAGTAAAAAAAGTGGTTTTGAGGTCCCTACTAAAAAATTCATAACTTTTGAACCACTTGAGCTAGAAAGTTGATCTTGGTGTTTTTGTAATCTATTCTCCAGGCTCTATACAACTGTAGTATTTTTATATTTTTAAAAATGTTTTGAAATTTTCATCAAAGTGGCTACTAATCAGTGTCATTAGTCCTCTCCATTTTCCTGTATGCCTGCGAATCATGGACATTAACAGCCGATCTTGAAAGGAAAATAAAGGTGATGGAGATGAGATGCTTCAGAAGCATTTTTGGCATCTGCTATAGGGACCATATCTCCAATGATACAGTGAAAGAAAGGGTTCATGGGCAATTGGGGAGTACGATGACCTACTGGTGTCTGTGAAAAAACGCAAACTACAATGGTACGGCCACGGTAACAAGGAAACAAGGGCTTGCCAAAGAAATATTGCAGGGGACCACAAGAGGAGGGAGAAGAAGAGGAAGACAAAGAAAAAGATGGGAGGATAACATCAAAGACTGGACAGGCCTAACACTGGGCGATGCAGTGGGTAGTGCTGAAGACGGAGAGGAATGGAGGAGGATGGTTCACATGTCATCTGTGACGCCCCAACGGTCCAAGGACTAAGGGACATGAGGATGAGGAGGATGGTTGTACGCCGAGACCCGCCAATTCTATGATTTTCAGAGACTCTGTGAAAAAATATTATGAAGAGTTTGATAGGCATCAGCATGATTATGATTATGGTAATTTTTCCGATAAAATAAAATACATTTTTGGTTGTTGAAGTTTTAGCACTTTCTAATAAAGATCTGGCAGTGAATGGACCAAGAAAAACAATTGGTTGTAATATTTTTTTAAAGTTTAGACAATCATATTTTATATTATATTATGTACGCACTGAGAGGGGAGGTGGGGGTTGTTGATTAAGTAGATTTTGCATATGAGACGCTTGGGGCTAATGTTAGTTGGGGATGCCACAACGTCTTTTTTCGGTGTTTACATGTGAGAGTCACTTCCCTTTGTTTATTTTTAGATAACTAATATTTTTATGTATTAGCATTAATTCGCCCGAGGAATGTTTAATATTATATTGTATTTGTTTCTTTTGGGTTTTTATTTTCATAATAAATGAAGAAAAGAAATATAATTTTTAAATATAGACATAAAATTTTATTTTATGTTCTATTTTGACAAAATTGTGAGAAATTATTTTTTTTTGTTGGGTACTTTATAATGATGCGGATATAGAAAGGAGTGCTTAAATATTACGTCTGTTGCTATTCTTGATTGCTTGACCGGGTGCCCGGTAGGTTCAAAATTGGTTGTTGTTTGTGTTTTTTTTTGCATCGTCAGCAGTTTTAGTTAGATAGATATTGGGTAAATTTATGCAGATGGAGCCTGAATTTAACGCCCGTTTTTGGAATCGTCTGGAAAGTCAGGGCGTAAGGAGTGTGATAGATTGGCTCATGAGTACCGGTCTCATTGCAGATAGATACGAATGTCCCCATTGTAAGAAGGGTATGAACTTGTGTGCATGGGCAAATGCTTCAGATGAGTTTACATGGCAATGTGGTGACAAAAGTCATGGCAATATTGTGCATAGTTTAAGGAAGGGGTCGTGTTTTAGTGACAGTAGATTGACGTGTGACATTATGTTATTGACACATTTTTGGTTAAGAAAAATGCCTTTGGGACATATTGCGAAAGAAGTAAGCATTTGTCGGGGTACCGTAAAAGACTGGGTCAGCTTTTGTGGCGAGGTCTGCGTGGAAGCGTGTGTTGTGATGAGTGAGAGTTTAGGAGGAGTGGGTAAAATTGTGGAGATGGATGAATCCAAATTCGGCAAGCGGAAGTATCATAGAGGCAAACGCGTAGAAGGAAAATAGGTGTTGGTGGGATTGAAAGAGGATCAAACAAAATCTTTTTCAGGGTTGTTGAGAACCGCGGTAAAGACGTCCTCCTGGCAATAATTAAAGAATTAGTGCAGCCAGGAACCACAATAATTTCTGATTGTTGGAGGTCTTACAACTGTAGGGTTTCACCACCTGAGGGTGAACCATACAATTGAGTTCAAACACTCTGAAACGGGCGCACACACCAACACCATAGAGGGCACCTGGAGTGCAATTAAACGATCTCTGCCCACAAGAACCTGTCCTGGGGAGGAGCAGTTCAACTCATATTTATTTGAATATATGTGGCGACACTTATGTGGTAATAGAGTTTAAATGAGAGAATTTTTAAATGCTATAAAAATTGTGTATCCTCCCCAAATACAAGATTCTGATGCATAAGGAGTGAGTAAAAAATTATTGAAATTTCATTGATTTTTAAAAAGATTTTGCCCGGGATAGATATAGGGTTAGGGTTTTTAATAACACGTGTTTTGCACTACTTTTTTAGCTGCCATCTTGGTTGACACTTCACGTGACTTCACGTGTTGTCAACCAAGATGGCGGCCATTGAGAAAATAGTGGCATCCACAATGACCATTTACCAACGCTTGGATAGGGGGATAGGTGGGTGTGTCAAAGGCAATAAAAATTCGAATGCCATAAAAATTTCACCTCAACCTATCGTATTGATGGTAATGATTGTCATATTGTTGCTTTGTGCGTCACAATGAACTACCTAGATGCGTCAACAGTAATATTTAGTCTAGTTGCCCTCGCAATAACTTCACTCGACCATCCCCTTTTTCTGCTACCAGGCGTGTGATGTAGTTTTGTTACATAATTATTTTGTTCGCCAGAACCGCAATTGTGAAAACGGAGAAAACTAGAGAAGGTTTTTAAAATAAAATACATTATCCAACTGTTCTGCACTGGGAAGTTGGATTTGGACATATTTTTTAATATCTAGTTAGTCGCATTTGAAATATTGAAATATATTTTTAGAACCCACAAAACAGCTCTATCCCTTAAACAATATATCCCCTCAACGACTTGCTGTAGTTATTGAGTGTCAAAACGATTGCAAAAAACATTTTGAAATCAAAGCCTGTAAGTTCTTTAAAGAAGCACTGAGTAAAAAGTACATCCTTGACATCTTTTTGTCAAATATTAAATTCAAAATCACTTTTCCAAAATCAAGTAGCTTGTGTAGAAGCTATGTTTTAATAAAATAAAAAGAGCAAATTTCTGAGTGCAGCTTTAAAGATGATTTGTGCCATAGGAATAATTATTTTAGTGTCATACCAGATATTTTCATTAATATCTTTATTATTTAATTTTCTTTTATTCATATCAGATATAAAATGTGGCAGAGATATAGCAACAGCTATGATTTTAGAAATGTCTGCAATGACTATGAAGAAATTAGCCATTAGGATGCCGAGATTGCCATTCAGTATTGCTACTGATGGTAGTAAAGACTCAGACAAAAAGCAGTACTCTCCAGAGGTCACCATTGAAGGATAGGGTGGCCTTGTAAATTCTCATCTCCCAGCTTTGCCGGTGTACAAAGCATCCTCGGCCACAGGACAGAATATATATTTAAGATCATGGCAGATGAATTGAATTCACAGGGCATTTCATGGGTAAACTGCATTGCATTAGGCTGTGACAATGCCAATGTGATGACTGGCCAATACAATGGAGTATACAGTTTTATTAAAGGAGAGCAAGACATTTATCTGGCATGACCCTGCCTCCATCTGGTGCATCTTGCAGCTAAAAAAGTGGGGCTTCCTGTCTCCCCCAAGTTGAGGACCTGGTTGACGTTTGTTACTTCTTCAAGAAAAGTTTGAAGAGACAGTGTGAATTGAAAAACCTGCAAGTCCTGTATGGTACAGAACAGATGAAAAGTATCAAGCATGCATGCACCAGTATTGCAAGATGCCTAAAAAGATTGTTTGAAAACTGGGACCACTTTATGCACTTTTTTTATGAAGACAAATATACAAATTCCAAACCAAATAAGAAACCACATGATGGGCAGACAATTGCTGTTTGGAAGGACATTGCACAACTTACTCTGTGAAGCAGGTTGATGCCATTTATGACTTTTTGCGGTCACCAACAAATCAAATTAACTGCTATTTATGATCAGGTGAGATAAATTTTTATATTTTATGAGTCTTGAAGGCTGCATAATTTTACTCAAATTTCAGAAAGATGATGCAGGTGAGATGAATTTTTATATTTAATGAGTCTTGAATGCTGCATAATTTTACTCACATTTCATTGGACCAGCAATATTTTCTTACGATTCATTTTATTTTGTGCAAAGTTGTCTGTAGTGGACATTAGTAATTTTGTATTATTTACCATACTAGCAGTTCAACTCATATTTATTTGAATATATGTGGCGACACTTATGTGGTAATAGAGTTTAAATGAGAGAATTTTTAAATGCTATAAAAATTGTGTATCCTCCCCAAATACAAGATTCTGATGCATAAGGAGTGAGTAAAAAATTATTGAAATTTCATTGATTTTTAAAAAGATTTTGCTCGGGATAGATATAGGGTTATGGTTTTTAATCACACATGTTTTGCACTACTTTTAGAGCTGCCATCTTGGTTGACACTTCACGTGACTGCATATGTCGTCAACCAAGATGGCGGCCATTGAGAAAATAGTGGCATCCACAATGACCATTTATCAACGCTTGGATAGGGGGATAGGTGGGTGTGTCAAAGGCAATAAAAATTCGAATGCCATAAAAACTTCACCTCAACCTATCGTATTGATGGTAATAATTGTCATATTGTTGCTTTGTGCGTGTCATATTGTTGCTTTGTGCGTCACAATGAACTACCTAGATGCGTCAACAGTAATATTTAGTCTAGTTGCCCTTGCAATAACTTCACTCGACCATCCCCTTTTTCTGCTACCAGGCGTGTGATGTAGTTTTGTTACATAATTATTTTGTTCGCCAGAACCGCAATTGTGAAAACGGAGAAAACTAGAGAAGGTTTTTAAAATAAAATACATTATCCAACTGTTCTGCACTGGGAAGTTGGATTTGGACATATTTTTTAATATCTAGTTAGTCGCATTTGAAATATTGAAATATATTTTTAGAACCCACAAAACAGCTCTATCCCTTAAACAA
>CAXITT010000182.1:1124729-1140944 GCA_964033795.1 Lymnaea stagnalis | reverse complement strand
TTTATAGTTAATGAAAATTCACAATATTTATTTTTAATCTCAAATGTATTAAAATAAATAGCCAGTGTAAAAATGTATGAGTGTGTTTGTATGACAAAGTCAGAATTAATTTGTCATACAGATTAGAGAACACATTCTTCAATGAGTGACACTCAAAGTGAAGGAGTTTACCATCAGGGTCCCATTTGGATAGCTCTGCTCAGGACCATAAAAGTTACCCATGATGTTTTACCATTGCAGCTTTTTTGCTACATTTCAACACTATAAGATAAGATAAGGTAAGATAAGATTCTTTTCTTTATCCAAATAATGTGTTTTGATTACATTGTATGTATTCATTTTTAGCACATATCCAGCAAATATTCTTTCTAAGACAAAATTTTTAAACCAGGGCAATTTAAACACATCTGATGTGTGTCTCAAGTGCAATAATCAGGCATCATATACCACAAAACTTCACTCCCTTAGTGACAATATTAACTTTAATTAAGAGCGATTGTTTGATTTTGTTAAAGCCAGAGGAGCACCCTGTTAAATTCTAACAAATTGTTGAACAAATAAGTGCATAACTTTCAGTGTTAACTTTGAGGGAAAGAATTCACCCTGATTGAGCTCATCTAAGTATCTGTCATGTCATGTTTAAAACAGAATGTTTACTTAATGAACTTGAATAATAAGTTTATACTAGAGGTGTTACTAAAATATTAAATATAGATTGGAAGTATAGTTAGAATATTAAATTTAGACTAGAAATATGATTAAAATATTAAGTTTAGAATAGAAGTGTAAATTATGTTTAAAATTGTATTCCTCCAGATGAGTCTCCTCAAATTTGGTTGGTTGAATGCATTAATGAAAGCTATAGAGATGACCAAACTGAACTTTAAAAATTTTACATGAAGATGTCAGAACTAAACATTGAAAACTTCACATGCAGGTTACCAAGATGGACATTGTAAACTTCACATGAAGATGTGAGAACTGGACTTTGAAAATATCACATGCAGATGACCAAGCTAGAAATTGAAAACTTCATATGAAGATGTCAAAACTGGACTTAAAACTTTACCATGACAAGGATGACCAATTGAAGTAGGTTTTTTAAAAATTGTGCCTACAATCAAAAAAAAAAAAACAACAACAATAAAACTACAACTATAATACTAAGTTTAACAGCATTCTAAAGATTAATTCATATGAACATTATGATTATTGGTATTATTACATACGTGAAGACATTACCTACAGAAATACAGAGGATACCATATTACTATTACAGTAAAACTTCAGTTTTGCGATCTTTAAATTGCCATTGAAACGAGTGCGTTATTTGATGGGGGTCTTAAAAAAGAGTTAGGACATTTTCAAAAAGCGGCATTTAGAAAATTAAGTAAACAAGTAGAAAAATACACATACCATTAAGTATTGGCACCATCTTACATTCAGAATTATAGATTAAACTCTGTCTCACAACCAATATAAACTCAAATTGTCTCTAAACTATGTCTCACAACCAATATAAACTCATATTGTCTCACAACCAATACAGTCATTATCTTCCTAGTCCTCATTAATTCCAATGCTGGTTTGGTAGTTGTTTAAAACGTGTGTAAGTGCTGAGTACATGCTTAGAGTTAAAACTATTTATATATAAGATAAGCGCATTAATATTGTTGTAATTATTTTTATTCTGTCATTGAATAGTTTTTTTTATTGAAAGAAATCTGTTATTTCTGTTTGTTTTCATGATCCCCCCACCCATGCATGTTCTTTTAGTATGTCTCTTTGAACATCAGACATGGTGTCGGCAAGGTCTGAAAGACTCCTGCTCAGGCTATAACTGGCCATATCCTTGGAGTAAAGACAAATTTACGGTACAAGCGTTATTTCCCCTTCACTACTTCCTAGCTGCTTTAGTGCATCGCCTGCTGTTAAAAGTCATAAACGAAACTGTTTTCTCCAAGCGCACAAATATAGCATTGCTTTGGAATCTGACTTTTTCAGGTGCTAGGTCGTAAAATTGAATTATTTGAAGGTTGCAAGTCGCGTTTTTGAGGGAGTCGTTTAAGAGAGGTCTTTATATATTACAAAGCATTGGTGAATTTTTTTTCGGTCATATGTTGGAGGAAGTCATTTAAGAGAGGGTTGCAAAACGGAGGTTTTACTGTCTTGGAAAGACTTTACCATCACCTAGACAGCTCTAAAAAATATGCTAGGATGCTTTTCTTGGAAGTGCTGGGTGGCTGAGTTGTCTAAACTGAGCAAATCTCAATTTGGTGGTCGGGAGTTCAATTCCAGCCAAAGCCCAGTCAAGCATAAACCCATCCAGCACCCAGCGTAGATGGGACACGTTAACTTTGGTCGGCAACTCATCTAAGAAGGAAACTCTAAATTCAAACCCGGAGATGGCGTCCCCTACAGGCGACAAACAATGTATCATTCCAACAACCCCTGCGACGCCCCGGATGCCATCACTGAGAGCGCAGTGAGCATGCTAAAATAGCATGGATACTTAGCGCTATATAAGTATTCAATCAATCAATCTTTGACTTCTCATCAGCATTTAACACTATCCAACCACACCTTATGATTAAAAAGCTTTATATGTTAGCTTTTCAAGCAAGGCTACTGAACTTTTTAACAAATATTTCAAGTTGAATGACCAAATATCATTAAGTAGAGAAATATGTACCGGGGTACCACAAGGTTGCGTTCTCTGCCCTGTCCTGTATACAATATATACCAATAATACCCAGAGCCCAAGCAACACCGTTCCAATAATTAAATTTACTGATGATGCTACCATTGCTTAATATCTGAAGGGGAAAGCATATCACAACTTACTAGCTTTATCAGTTGGTGCAATGAAAATTTTCTTTAGTTAAATACCGGTATCTCAAAACTGAAAGAAATGGTTGTCGATTTCCAAAGGGGGAATCACTCAATTACAGATCTCACAATAAATAATCACAGTATTGAGGAAGTAGACACAAAAGTATCTAAGTATCACCATTAATAATAAGCTGACAGGGCATGACTAGGACCCAAACAAAAACAGCAGAAAACCTATTAAACACATGGGAGAGAAAATTTCTCCAGGAAATATATGACAAAGAATGAATATGGATGGAGAATACGTACCAACCCGAAATTGTACAGTCTATATCAGGATCCCACGCTAGTAGCAGAAATAAAAAAGGGCAGGCTACGCTGGGCAGGACACTTAAAGAGAATGCCAAATGACAGAAGAGGGAAGCGGGTACATCACCAAACCCCAGAGGAAAACGGCTCAAAGGCAGACCTAGGCTTAGATGGATGGATGATGTGGAAAAAGATCTACAGCAGCTGGTAATCCAAGCATGGAAAAGAAAAGCATTAATTAGGTCTGAGTGGAAGGAAGTAGTGAGGCAGGCCAAAGCCCTACATGGGCCATAGTGCCACAAGGATGGATGGATGACATGGCATGAACACAGCCAAATTTTTTATTAAAAAAACAACCAAAGACTTTTCTATCTTTAAAAAATGTACTATTTCAGTGTAAACAAACAAGTTATTAACTTATTATACAATGCAACAATTGGAAGCCTTCTAAACTTCCCATTACAGCTCTATCAGCTCCATCTACAAATTTGCAGGTGCAGTTTCCACATCTATGACATAGGTTGACTTGGTTCAACATTGCTTGGCAACAAGAACAGGGAGACAAGTTGCATGTGTGTCTCCCTTAAGCACAGCTCACTTGAAATACCTTCACTGCATCAGGCATATCAGTGATCAAGTGGTCCCATGCCTGGAGCTGCAGGTTCAAGTCGCTTTTTATTTTTAACCCAAAAAAGTGTGGAGTCTTTCCCAATGCTGTCCATGAATTGAGAGATTTCATCAATCAACTGGAAAAATCTACTAAGAAATTTTATCAGACTTAGTCACCGCACCTCTGTATGATAAGGCATGTCGCCGAACTCTTGAGTCTATTTCCAGCAAAGAAAAATATTGAAATTACCTGTGATTTAAACCTTTGGCTCTGATAAAGTTGACGGTTTGTGTAACAGTGCTCATTACACCTTCCATGTTGAGGACTTTACCACACAGCGAGCCTTGGTGTATGATGCAGTGATATGCTATCAATCCACCAGTGAATTTATCCTGCATTTTTAACCACATCCTTCCAACTAACTAGTCCCCTTTTTTCTCTGTTCATCGCCAGTGCTACATCTGTTGTAAGTCCAGCTAGTTTGTCCCAAGGCCGGTTCATGTCGGTTAAACTTTGACATACATTGTCAAACATTTCTTTTCCTGCCATTTCTCATGCATGGATTCCATGTGCAATATTTCTTCTGTAACATTGAAACTGGAGACCACTCCACAGATGAAGATAGCGAGCTGTGCAGTGTCAGTCAGCTGTGCAGTGTCAGTGTCAGTCAGCTAGGCAGTGTCAGTCGTGTCATTATTTTCATCAACAGCAAGTGAGAATGCAACAAAGGGATTGTCTTTTTCGATCAGCTAGTATTTTCACATTAGTGGCCATCTCAGAAGCCCGATCAGCAACGGTATTTCTGCTAAGGCTTACATTTGCAAACATCTGCTTTTTGTCTGAACACAAGATGTCACACACTTTCATCATGCAGCACTTCACAAGCTCCACCTGTAAATGGTTGGCCTGATTTTGCAAGCTCCTTCACCACAATAAAACTTGCTTTCACAGCAGATTCAGTATGTGATTTTGCTTTGGTGAAAAACATTCCTCTTTAATTCTTCTACCTTCTGTTGCTTCTACTCTGCATTCAGGAATTTTAACTTGTCTTGATGTTTAGTCTCAGATTATATTCCTTGATCACAGCCACATTATCTCCACAAAGTAGGTACAGATTGATAACACGTTAGCCATAGCAGGAAAGTGTGATGTAATATCCAGGCTCTACACCACTTTCATTTCTTATGCACCTATCCAAAATGAGCAACTGAATGTTGCTAGGTTACTGTAACGACAAACATCCACTCACTACACAACTTTTACTGTCGCTTATTTTGATAGAAAAAGCGAGAACGCTCTCAGGTAGCCTATCCTTGGACAATGCAGATTATTAGGGAATATGATTTGCACTTTATATCGCAGGGCCATTAAAAATATTTGAGCCTAAAATTCTCTCTCATGCCTGATATAATTGTACGCCGGTCAAGACCTCTCAGGCCTGATATAATTGTACGCTGGGCCTAATGTGGCCCAAGGGCCTTAAGTTTGACACGTATGATATAGGAGTACTTTTTTTCTTAAATTTTACTAATGCTTCTTTTGTTACAGTGTTTTTTTTTTCAGATGCATAACTTTGATGTAGACATTGCAGTCTTTGTTACATGTAACAATAACCAACACATATTTTCATCTTCTATGAGTCTTGCAGCTAAAGTGAAGTAGATGAAGTACATGAAGCAGTTGAAGTAAATGAATAAAAATATTATTGTAAAGGGACAGTAAATAATATTATTTTAATATTTTGTTTTTTCACTTCCAGGTTAATGCATTCTACACAAGTGACTTGGCGGTGAAAACCAAGACGTTTCAGTAAATCTATATCACAGATTCTTGGCTGACAGCTGATTGTGCACCATATCATCTTGGCTGACAGCTGATTGTGCACCATATCATCTTGGCTGACAGCTGAATGTACACCACACCATCTTGGCTGACACCGTAATGTACACCACACCATCTTGGCTGACAGCTGATTGTGCACCATATCATCTTGGCTGACAGCTGAATGTACACCACGCCATCTTGGCTGACACCGTAATGTACACCACACCATCTTGGCTGACACCTGATTGTGCACCATATCATCTTGGCTGACAGCTGAATGTACACCACACCATCTTGGCTGACACCGTAATGTACACCACACCATCTTGGCTGACAGCTGATTGTGCACCATATCATCTTGGCTGACAGCTGAATGTACACCACGCCATCTTGGCTGACACCGTAATGTACACCACACCATCTTGGCTGACAGCTGATTGTGCACCATATCATCTTGGCTGACAGCTGAATGTACACCACGCCATCTTGGCTGACACCGTAATGTACACCACACCATCTTGGCTGACAGCTGATTGTGCACCATATCATCTTGGCTGACAGCTGAATGTACACCACGCCATCTTGGCTGACACCGTAATGTACACCACACCATCTTGGCTGACAGCTGATTGTGCACCATATCATCTTGGCTGACAGCTGAATGTACACCACGCCATCTTGGCTGACACCATAATGTACACCACACCATCTTGGCTGACACCTGAACATACACCACATCATTTTGGCTGACATCTGAATGTACACCACACCATCTTGACTCTCATCTGAGTGTACAACACACCATCTTGGCTGACACCTTAATGTCTCAACCCAAGTAAACAAATTTACCAAATTATTAATAAAATAAATTTCTACTAACACACAACTAAAATTTTTAGACTTTTCAATCAACCTGTTCATTGTTTCAATCACTCAAACTTTAACATTAATGGTTTTAAACCTATGCTATTTTTCATTTGTAATTCAAATAAATGTCACCTTGTTGCTGTATGAATGTGCTGCTCCACAAAAACTAATAATATAGACTTTTTAATTACCCTAACCTGTCTTGGCATGAAGACTGAATGATAAAATGTATTACTTTGACCAGTTGGTTCAAATAGACTGATGAGCTGAATGAATTACCCTAATGCTCAGTTCACACGATCAAATTCTCATCAAATTTTCGTTCATACATTTGATGCAATTTTTGTATGAAGCCTTGTCATAACTTTCAAATCACTATTTGATCAAATTTTGATGGCATGCAAATTTCTTAAAATCTGTATGATTATGCAACCTCCATATCACATGAACAAACACTAAGAAGAATTTCATCAATCTAGGTCACTAGGTCGTGTTTACATTGACTAAGCTAAGTTATCAAAACAACAGCAGCCTCCAAGTAATAATAATGTACTTAATTTAGAAAAAGATGTAATAGAAATATTAGACAATAAATCGGCGAAGGGCATGATGTAATTGAAAGGTATTTATAAATAGGCTCATTACTTGTACAGCATATATACTATAACCCTGTAACTGTAACACTAATGACTACTTAGTACTTCCAATTGAATCAATGAGAAATTTTACCAGCTCGAGCTCCAGGCAAAGAAAATATTTCTCCTGGGCTCCGTAACCCTAATTACAAATAACAATTAGAAATTTAATTCTTATACCCCCACCCTCCTTTTTTGTTTTCAGTGCTATTATAGCAAAAGGGTGCCCCTTTGATTAAATTAAAAAGTTCAACTTTTTAAATTATTTAACTTACTATAGGCGCAGTAAAGGTTAGTTATTATATTGTTCTTCTGTAGTGACCCCTTAGGTCCACTTTTTAATAATTTCCACAGAAAACGTAAAATATTATTGTTTGAGTCATGCTATAGACATTTTTTTTGTTTTTGGTAGAATGTAGAAAAACTTGACTTTAGATATAATAAATATTTAAATAAGGACCTTCAAATGAGATAGAATCATATTAAAAAGCTTACATTTCTCAAAAACACTTACATTGTACAAGTATAGTAAAGCTCCCCTGAACATTCATAAATAAAAATTCATTCATAAAAAAAATAATCAATACAATTTTTAAATTGATTTAATGGGAATTTTAGGTGCTATTTGACAAGTTATGAGATACTGGTAGTTAAAAAGAGAATTAGCAGTACTCCTCTTCTCAGTCTGATCAACTGCCAGTGGAAAATAGGCTATTAACTATTTCTTTCCATTTCTTCCATTCTCTAGATATCTTCTCCAGCTCTTGACAATTTTTATAACCCTGTATATTTTTGATGACATCCCTTTACCAAGTTTAGGGAAATCATTCCTGATTTATGTATTAAAATGAACAGAACGCTCATTTGTAGTACACTGCATTAGATTTTTAAAATTATATTGAGTACAATTATATATATATACTGGTACTCTAATTTAAACTGTAAAAGATAATATTTTAGGGAGTGGTAATCTCCTTTTAAAAATAACTTCCAGATAAAACACCTGATTTAAAAGATACAAATACAAGTTCAATCACAGATTTCACAAGAAGTCAGAAACAAATTGGTATAAATTTTATTAAAAAATAAGCAGTGCTGAATGAAGTTATCAATAAGCACTACCATTAGTTGCAGTATTTGCATATTTGAAAATAGGATGTCACAATCATCTTTGACAATAGAAATCTTGTCATTTCATCGTCTCTCAAGTTAGGGTATTGTAAATGTGGCTCTAGTGTGTTTAATAATTTCTGGAGAAAAAAAAGATGCATTTTATTTATTACTCATAAAAATATATAAAATATATACATTATAAAGTTATCACACAAACACTCATTTTAAAGCATAAACATTTATATTTTCCAGTTATCATATGTAACATTTATAATGTAACGTTACTTGTAAACGTGAGCTAATGTATTTTATTTCTTCAGTGCAAGTGATGATTTGCCAATGTAACTATCTCATTCACCTTTACAAACGACTGTCTCTTTCTCCGCCAAGAAGTAATAAGGTCCAATGAAAATTACACAGTACTTTATTAAGATATTTGATAAATACATCACATGGTTCCTTGACATCAGAATTGTTCGAACATTTATAGTGTAATATGAAAAATATATATCCATACACTTACAAAAATGTATCTAATAATTAATTCATTAAATCCATCTGAAAAATACAACATGTCAACCTTCTCCATTAAAATTATGTCGTTCACTCCCTTCACTCAAGAAAAAATGAATTCTCCATACACTATAAAAATTAGTTCCTTTTTTCTCGTGTTTCTATTCTTTTCCTTCAAATCACTTTGCCTTTGTGCCGTGAGAGCAAATGTTAGTGTCCTGTGAAAAAATCCATGTCATATGAATAAGTAACATGGTCTGTTACACACATTACTGATACTAAAACAATAAATATAGAATAACTATAGTATGGTATGACAATCCACATAAGTTCAATATGTTTTATGTTTTTGTCATTTTCTTTATACTCAATTTGTCTTGACCAAAAATCAGCAACAATGTTGTTTTTATTGATTTTATTTCAATTGATAGAGTATTAAAGACTATCTGTTGATCTTGTTATTGGCTATTCTCTTTTTGTTTAGTGCCATTAATGGTTTATGATCTGTTAAGAGACTAAACTTTCTTACTTAGAATTTGATCAAATTTTGAACAAAATCTCAACAAAGAAACCACACACAAAATAGTGCCTTCATACTAAAATTTGAAGCATATTGAAGAAATTTGACAGGAATTTGATCGTGTGACCTGAGCATTACCCTGTCAGTACATATTAATGTATTTACAGTTATTGATGTTGTCAAAATCTAAAGCTAAATAAATTTAAATATTAACTTAAATTTAAATAACATCACTAGGCAATGTTTCAACTTGTGCATTCATTTCGAACATCACTGGACAATTATTCAACTTGTGCTTTCATTTAAAAACCTCACTAGACAAAGATTCAATTAATGCATTCATTTCCAACATCACTAGACAATTGAATAGCACAAATCACTAGAGTCACATAACTAGACAAGTGACTAACAAACAAATCATTAGTTACACATGACGAGACAATTGATTATTAATCAAATAACTAGTGACACATCACTGTAAAAGTTACTAACAAACAAATACTACAGACATGTGTCTAAGGCTGGAAAGCTTAACAATCAAATCATATTTATTACAACACTAATAAAGAATGTACTAAGAACTATCTTAATAGTTTTTAGTTAATGGACAAAAGGTGGCTTTGAATGATTGATTTAACAAAAGCACATGAGTAGTAAATTTGAATTTTTTTGATGATTTTGATAAGAAGGTTTTCACCTATAGCAAGTAATTAGGGGTGGCGAATTTAAAAAAACAAAAGTAGGATGGGGGAGGGATGTCCGATTGAAGCTATTAAATACTTTAAGAAATATTCTATCTTCAAAAGATACTATAGTATTTATGACTATTTAAAACAATTTTCAAAGAACAAATAAAAAAGTCTCACGAAACATGACATTATTTAACACCAAAAACAGTTTGTAGCAATTAAAAGTTTATGTTCACAATGTGCTTTCGATTCACCAAAATGATCCATAAGGTGAAAAGAAATCCCAGTGTCAGGGTATAAAAGAACCAAGTGGAGCATGACATAAGTATAACTCTAGAATTATCAATTTTACCATTATCAGAATGTTTGAATTTAAACTTTCTATGTGAGCTCTTTTGAATAATAGACTGCAAGGCAAAGTTGGGTAATATGTTCACAAATCAAAGGTTATTAATTTTTATCAATGCTAACAAGTATAAAGTAACTGACCTTACTAGTAAGGTATAAACTAATTTGAAATTTTAAAAATAATTTAACAATCATTTGAATCATAGGGTATAAATCTCTGTTACCATAAATTTCATATCAGTTTATAAATATAAAAAAATAGAAAGTATTTTTAATATTTTCTTGATGAATTATTTACATAAAAATAAAACATGCTTTAAAATCAAATTTACAACAAAAAATTGAATTTATTATAATAATGAACAGGATAACAGAAGAATTCTCTTTATAAGTATAAAAGTCATTTTGACTACTTCTATTAAAATGTATATTAAAAAGTATTTTAAATATTTTAAAAATTTAAAATTATTTCAGAAAAGTAACAGGTGCACAAATGCAATTATATTAGCCTAAGAATTTAGTCTTAATTAACTGAACACCGGTAACATAACGTCGGAAATAGAGATACTTTTCCGCTCAATTTTGCGAAATTACGGTCAAAGGGAAGCAACCATTAAAATAAACAGATGTTTTAAAGACGACAGCGATAACTTCCCATTAATTATAATTTTATTTTTTTCGCTTCAAGAAGGTTAACTCTTGTGACCTTGGTGAAAGATCGTATTAACTTGGTTACTGTTCTTAATTCTTATAAAAGTATGGGAACTAACTGCTGTCACCTTGATGGAAAAATTAAATTTTTGAGTTGCCTCTAATTGAGTACTCTTTTATAACAAAAGTTTTTTTTTTAATCAACATAAATTTATTAGCTTTCCTTAGAAAAAGAATTCTTTTGTGTGTTGAATACATTTTCCTAAATTATTTTGTTGACTATAAAGATAACTTTGTCAGTATTTTTCAAGATACAAAGCAAACATTGGTAAATTTAAAAGACGAATGCCACTATTTTATCGAATTTCACGAATGTATCCCTAAATCGATCCCTATGCCATGCCTAACCTGAACCCTAAATAGATCCCTATGCCTATGCCTAACTAACCTGAACCCTAAATTTAAATCGATCCCTCAACCTAACCTAAACTAAACCCTAATTCAGTGCAACTATAATAAACACCCAAAAGACGCCGTGGCATTCATCCTTTCAATTAGCCCAAACATTAGTTGGTTGTTCTGAACTGTTGTGTGTGTGAGGTGGGGGTACTGTGTGAAGTCAAGTTATGTATTATTATAGTATAGGCACAGGTATAATTTAATTAAGATTAATTAAATTAAAATCAAGCTATTTAATTTACTAAATTTAGTTTTTTTAAGAAAGAAGTGGCTATTCGTACCCAGGTACCAGAAGTGAGAGGTTTGGACTTTGGATTAAAAAATTATTTAAAATTTTATTGTTGGGTTTGTAAGACAAAAGGAGGAATTGAATGGACTATATGTTTGTAAACTTAATTCTTCAGTTTAAATGCAATAAACTACCACTAAAAATGACGTCCTAATAGCACTGAGTCAAAATGGACCCAGACACGCAGCGCGGCCATTCTCACCCAGGTACCATTAGAATCAAGCTATTCGGATGTCATTTGTGGTAGTTTATTTTAGTAAAACTGAAGAAGTAAGTTTACAATCGTATCCCAATCTCTCACTTCTGGTACCTGGGTACGAATAGTCGCAGCCTTTAAAGAATGTCTGTAAATATATATCTATTCAAACCCTTTCCATCGCAACTGGGTGTAATACACCCGGAGACAGACTGTGATTGCTAGTATCTCGAGTCTCCTTTTTAATAACCTTTCTCATACTCGCCCTCATCACGAGGTAGTTGGAATTAGCACCTTGGCCTTGGTGGTTGCAATTATATAAAGTATATAATATAAAGCATGCGAAAGTGACTAATTTTTAGGAGCGTTATCTTTTTTTGTACAGTCCCAAGAATAATTTAATAGAAGGAAAAAACGCCTAAACTGGCTTATGAACATTATTGTTTGGTTGTTATTTATTTATTATTTGAGTCTGCCTAATCCATAAAATTAATTTTAATTTTTGACAATAAATAAATACAGTGGAACCTCTCATAACGAGCATAATTTGTTCCAGAATCTTACTCGTTAAGCGAAACAATTTTTCCCATACAAACCTTCCCAGTTGGTGCAGTCAACTATTTGTGTCAATTTATCATTAATATTCTGAAAAATTGCTTCAGTGGGAGATAATACGCGATCTATGAAGGGAGTTCGGTTTCGGGTCAATTAAATCATGCCACATATTAAAAAAGAAAAATAACAAAGAGAGCCATTTACTGTGATATAAGACTATGGGGGTAACCCATCCTGTTGCCAGGAATTACCAGAAACACTTTTTCCCATTATTATAAGTGTGCTATACCCAGTCACTAGGGACAGGGTCTACTAACTATATGTTATTTTGGAAAGTGTTTTAGTTTATCTTAAATGCAATTTTTTTTAGTTTGATTTGCATTAGAAAATTTTGAGGAGAAATAATACCAATTGCCAAACCACTGGTAATAGTAATTATTAAATTATCGCAAGTAACTAGTACAAAAATTAGTACACTCAAAATATGGAGGAAAAGGGCTAACTACTTGTAGAACTAACAACTAATTAAATTTTTTAAAGTAGTTATCTACTGATACTGTAGTCTATTCTAACTTATTAACATTAAGTTCATTGTAGTTATTAGGCTTAGGAAATAACATTAAATGAATAATTACTTGATACATGCCACTCAAAAAAGCTGGTCTGCATGACTGGGTTGAATAGATTCTTGACTTAATACTAAAGTGATAACAACAATTACTGTCGAAAAATAGTAGGCCTAGAGATCACAATCTTAATTTTATGAGAATATTTAATTAAATTTGTTGTTCAGTACTTCACTTTAAAAATTTCAAGGGCAGTTGAAAGGATTTTCTTTTGACAGTCTTACTAACATATAAAATTTGTAATACTGGCACCGAAGAATTAAAAAGTTATAGACAATTATAAATAATAATAACATAAATCATTAAAAATATATCATAAATTGCTAAAGTTTTTAAATCAAACATAAATATTCCGGCCATACAAAAATAGGGGAATAAGTTAAGTGGGAAATATTGTTTAAGGTACATTGAGAGGTACAGTAGTCATGATAAATATTCTTTTGGGTACCGGTACCGTACATTGAAAGCTCCAGTAATGATGAGAAATATTTTTTGGGTACGTGGAGAGGTACAGTAGTCATGGGAAAATGCAAGACACTGAACTTATTAGTTTTAGAAAAATTTACCATTTTTGTGATGGAGAAATGATTTCATAGGACTAGCTTTATACCTTGCCATCTCAAATATATCTGACTTGATTTACATAAGAAAAACAAAACTTAGGACTTAGTATATAATTATAATTCATAAAAATATATGGTCAAAATGCCTTCTTCATTAACATCAGAATGTCAATATTTAATATAAGGAAATGAGCTAAACCAAGTATGCAAAAATCTGAATAAAAGGATGCAACAAAAAACGAAACGTGTTGACAGAATGCTCCTTCAGTAAAGAAACTATAATAAATAAAATATATAATAAAAATAAACATTTAGCTTCAATGTGGTATCCTAGAGGACAGCAAGCGGACTGTAAAATAAATCCTTTATCATTAATTTTTGAAGTTTTTTGTTTTGTTTAGTAAGCCCTGGAATCTATAAAACAAAGCTTCAAAATTTGGTTGCCCAAGAGATTATTGAGGCCATGGGCTTACGTCTAGTTAGCCTATAATCTGACCCTTTCAAAAATACAGAATACACAATATAAAACTAGACAAGCAAGTTTATAATTTCTCTATTTACAGATTGTTTCTGTCAACACATTGGATGATTTCCTTGTTTCTATCAACACACTGGATGATTTCCCTGTTTCTATCAACACATTGGATGATTTCCTCCAAGAAGTGATCTGATAGAAAACAATTTCTCTTGATTTCATGGTTCATTGACCCAGGTACTGAATATCTATTAAGTAAATGTATTTCCAGTTTTTAGTTTGTTTTATTTTACATGAGATTTAGTAAGTTTTTTTTATTGCTCCCAAATGATACTCAGTTTGAAAGAGTGAGAAATAAAGACAAAAATATGCCATAATATATTGGAAACTTAAAAAATATAGATAGTAAAATATTTTTGATATTATTCTCAATTTTAATTTTGGTCATCAGAAATGAGATGCATCCACAATTGGGTACAACTGAGATACTACATCCATAATTGGGTACACCTAAGATTCATCTATGATTATGTAACACTGAGATACTTCATCCATGATTGGGTACAACTGAGGTACTACAACTACAACCATGATTTGGCACCATACAACTGAGACTGAGATGCATTCATGATGGTTTACCACTAAGTGTGACTAAGATGATACATCCATAATTGCCTACCTCTGAGATACTACATCCATGATTGGGGTACAATTGATATACATCCATGACTGGCTACCACTGAGATACTAAATCCATCATTGGGGTCAAAATGATATACATCCATGATTGGGGTACAATTGATATACATCCATGATTAGGGTACAATTGATACATCCATGATTGGGGTACAATTGATATACATTCATGACTGGGTACCACTGAGATAGAACATCTATGATTTGTACAGCTGAGATTCATGTGATTGTGTAACACTGAGATACTGCATCTATGATTGGGTTCCGTACAACTGAGATACATCCATGATTGTGTAACTCTGAGATAATACATCCATGTTGGGTACAACAGAGATACATCCGTGATTGGGTACAACTGAGATACATCCATGATTGGGTACCACAAATATTTCTTTTCTCTGTAACACTAACAGATACACTCCTGAATAGCTAAGTCTTTATCTTTTATTAAGTTAAGACTCCTTGACTTCCAAAATTTCAACATTGGAGAACAGATAGTGTTACCTTCCTGAACATTTGACCACCAGCAAAGCCAACAACTTGAACTATTATTTTTATTGTTGATAGTTATTGTATGGATTGTTTTACTTAACTGAATAAAGTGCCAACCCCTTCAAGATGTTAAATAAATGTGTGTATGAACTTGTGAACCAATATCTAAATTTTTTCATGATTTTTTAAAGATTTTATTGAAAATTATAATTGTTTCCTTAAATGTTATAATTTGAATCTCACTTTTCATGTATTTGAAATTTGATTTTGTAGCAGACCTGTTTACTCTTACTATTTTGGCATACTATGTACGATTTTGAGGTGTAAACATTATATAGACTGTATGTTTATTTTTTTTACTATAAATATAAGGTATTTAACAATTTTGTGATTGATAAGTGTGCGATTTTAAGAGTTTTAAGAGGGTAAACAGGTCTGTTGTAGGCATAAGACTTTGTAGATCTTTGTTGTCTAGTATTAGTAAAGGATGTATACAGTGTAGGTCATCAAATGTACCAGGTGTTAGATGGTGTAGTTTTAAAGGTACATTTACACTGCAGATTTGTTACATGGATTCTCAACTTTCTGTGACTACAAGCTGCTCACTTTCAAGCTGCTCTCTGTATACTAAATCAGATGCTGACTGGCATATTTCATTTCACTGGTCCAGTACAGTTTCTGCTGGCAAGTTACATAAACGTCTCATCATATTTTGTTCAGTGCTTAACAAATCTTGTTTAAAAGGCAAGAATCCTAGCAACTATTCGGTAGTGTGAACGTACTTTAAGACTTTGAACATATACCATTGTAAATATGTTGTTTAGAATCAGTTAAGGATGTGTGATATTGTATATTGCTGGTCATCAAATGATGAGACTCCAATTGTGCACAAATACGGTTTAATTATTTGGCGACAAGCAATAAAATAATAACAGGGGCAATGCAGAATTATG
>CAXITT010000182.1:1111056-1124085 GCA_964033795.1 Lymnaea stagnalis | reverse complement strand
ATCTTGACTTTTCTTTATCCTCTTTGCCTTGAATAGTTCTGCACCAACTGAAGAAAAGTCTTCCCTCATACTAGCCTTCAATTCTTGAACACCATCTGAAAATAAAAGAAATATTTATCAACTAAGATTTGGTATAAGTCCTACCAGTAAAAACATTGATATGTTCTGTACCCAATGGCTAGAAATCAAATGTATAGAAACAGCTCAAATCTCAAATAATACTACATACAATTTATTATTTTAAAAACTTTTATGACACTTCTTTTAATTGTTTTGTGAACGCTATTGTTCTATAATTCACTTCTCGCCATTGGTTTTAACAAATTATAGAAAATGAGAAAATAAATATTTTAATGATAATACTAAACCCATCTCTAAACATAACACTTTGGAATTTAATCATCCATATAAAAACAAATTTGTGGCTAATCTCTCCTTAACTATGCACATCTTTCCCATAAATCATTAATTGCTACCGTACTTAAAATTTGAAGAGAATTGGTAAAAAACAAGCAGCTAAGCCGACCATGTGCTAAAGAAATGAAATGAATCAATTTAAATCTATATGTTCAAGTTTATTAATCACATTTATCGGTATATCCCTTGTTTTTGTTATGTTGTTAATACGGCGAAATTAACATTTACAAGTTACAGAATTTAGAATAATTGAATAATAACTTCATTTCAATTGGGGGGTTCCTCTGAATATCAGTTCAATTTCACTTCCTTGGTCACCTGGTTGTAATATGCTGAACTAATACTCATTTCTAGTAATAATCTCAAAGTCTGTTACATATCTACAATCATAGGATTATCAATGAACCCTTTGCATCAAAATAGATGGTAATTCAATCAACTACAAGCTATAGATGCTAACTTTATCAGCCATGCAGAACTTTTTAACTCTCGTAAAATAACCAATGATAGAATATAAATACATTTGAATTACTTCATAAACATGAGTTGTGGTTAGTACTCTCCATCCATATTCATTCTTTATTGCAACATATATTTTCCTATCCTATGACAGTTTTGTTACGGTCCAAGTTTCACCTGTGTATGTTACAACTGGTCTCATTACAGTTTTATAAAAAAAATTCTGTTTTCTAACTACCCTATTGAAGTATGGCCTATTTCCACTCCAGTTTCTACTTTAAAGTCATCTGTGAGTCTACATTTGTGGACCACCCTGCAAGTCATTTTTTCATAAGAACTCTGAATGATCCTGACTAATTTTTCTGGTAATCCATAGTGCCCAAGAAGTTTCCACACGGTTTGTCTGTCCAGGTTATTAAAGGCCTTTTCATAGTCTATAAAATTTGTATATAGGTGAGAGTTCCATTTGATGGGCTGTTCTACAATGATTCTTAATGTTGCCTGTTGATCTCGTAGCTTCATGTCGACCTGGTCTCTCATTCTATTCAAAATAATTGCACATTTGCTGAGGTCCCCTTTCTTTGGGATCTTGATGAGGTATCCTCCTTTCCATGTGCAGCATGTTAACTATTGTATCTATATCAGCTCTCATCATTTCTGCTGTGCTGTTATCCAGTGCCGCTGCTTGATGGCCAGAGCTATTTCTTCCTTATTTCCTGGGTGGGGGCCTGTTTAATAGGTCCTTAAAGTAGTCCACCCATCTTTTTTGTTGTTCTTTCCTTTCTGTTATTGATCTACCTTCTTTATCTTCCTGACAGCTGTCTTGTGTTGTAGAGCTCTTCGGCTGCGTCTTCTGCTGTTGTTGCCATCTATGAAGCCATTTTTATCTTTTTTGATGCTTTTTTTTTTATTAGTTTGATTCGCTTCTTTATATTTCTCTTTCTTAGCCCTAGTGCAGCTGCTGTTAACTCCATTTATTATTTCTTTTCTCTCTCTAATTTTTTGGAGTGTGTTTCGTGAGAGCCAGTCTTTGTGTTTCTGCTTCACTGATCCTAAAACCTCTTGGCAAGCGGATGTTACAGCTAGCTATTTTGCCATTCGTGTTCTACCTGGTCATCTTCTGTTTGGTCTTCCAGTGCTTAGAACTTATTTCTTAATGTGGCACTGAATTCTTCTTGTTTCTGTTTGTTTAGCAGCTGGCTATTCCCAGTTTTTCTTCAGTTTTAACTTAAGTCTTGTCCAAACAAGAACGATGATCTAACGCAACGTCTCCTCTTTTTCCTCATACATCTTGTAGAGACCTTCTAAATTTTTTACGTTTTGTTGTCCAGGGATACCCATGTTATTTTGTGGATGTTTTTATGTTGGAATTCACTGCCTCCAATAACAAGGTCATTTATTGCGCAGAAGTCTGCTAGCCTTTCTCTATTTTCATTCCTCTCTCCTACACCATGGCGTCCCTTGTTTTCTTATACCCACTGTTGTCTTTTCTGATCTTGGCATTTAAGTCTCCCATTAAAATGTTCAGGTCTCTACTTGGGAATTTTTCTATTATTGCTTGTAGTCTATTGTAGAATGTTTCTTTCTCTTCTTTGCTATGGTTGGTGGGTGCGTAACATTGTATTATGTTCATCTTTACTTTATTATTCTTGGTCCATGTGCTTCCCATCCAATCAATGCATCTTGTGCCATCCTTGACAAAAGGTGACTCCTTGCGTGTGCAGAGCATTTTCCTCCTCATGCCCCGAGTACATTAGCATTTCTCCAGAGGCCAAATTTATCTGTTGAGCTCGTATCCATCTTGTTTCACAGATGCCAAGCAGTGTATGTTTGTATACATCGTTCTGACGTTTCATGTTCTTATGTTTGTTTCCTTAGAAAGGAGGTCTTCGGCTTTGAGGCTTCCAGTATAGCCTGGGTTTGGCCACAAGGCTTCATAGTTGTTCCCTGAAATGAGCCCTCTCTTCTCAGGACTGAAATTTGTTGGTTTTTACACATGAGGTAGCTGGCCTCACGCCAACCCTCCTCGATTGGGATCGGCCTTGACAGAGTTAGTTTAGGGTACGCCAACTCCCAAGTATATATAGATATTTTCTTTTGATGCTGTCATACGCCTTTTGATATGTCCACACAGTTGATGTACTGGGATATTATATTTGTATCATTTCTCTAATAGGCATCGGATCAGTTGTTGATCTATTTTGTCTGAATCCACATTGGAAGCCAACTAGTATTTCTTCAGTGTGCGGCTGTAGTTTTTTGGCAACTATTTTTGTCAGTATATTGTATGTAAAATTTAATAGGGAAATTCCTTTGTAGTTTGTGTATTGGTGTTAGTGCTGTTTGCCATTCTGTTGGAATTTTCTCTCCTTGCCATTTTTTAGTTTCTGCTGTGATGAGATCTTCTCCAGGGGCTTTGTGGTTTCTTCTAGAGTTAGCTAGTTTATGAAAGGGTCTTGTCCTCCATTTGGTGGTTGATAATCTTCATCTCGTCTATTGTATGCATTTATTATGTCCTCAAAATGTTCAGCCCACCTCTCTATTACTTTATTATTTTCCTTAATTAATTCTCCTTCCTGACTCTCACACATTCACATTCTTTTCATCTTTATGTACATTGCTCTGATGTTTCCCTCCCTTCATAAGTCTTCTATTTCATTTAGATTTTTGCCATTCCTTCTTTTTCTTCCTACACATTTTTGTGGCTTTCCTTCTGGCTTCCTTGTATGTTTGTATCGTGGTCGTTCATGCTTTGTTCCTTTCTTCAACAGTCTGTCTGCATTCATTATCAAATCAGCCTACTCTATTGTTAGATTGCTGAAATCCTACTACTTTTTCTGATTTTCTGATGTTTTCACAGCATGTTTTAAATCCCATACCACTGTTCATTTATGCTGTTTTCCGTTTATTTCCTCCTGTGATGCTTTTACTTGTACTTCTAAATCATTTTTGGAAAGTTTTTGGGTAATCGTATCACTTTTCTCTTTGATTTTGGTCATTGTGAATTATGCTTATTCTCTGCTGATATTTAACCTTACAAACAGTTGGTCTGAGTCTGCATCTGCTCCTTGATAGCTTCTTACATCTAGTATGTCTGATCCATACCTCTGATTGATTAAAACGTAGGTAATTCCATCGGGTGAGTTCCTAGTACTTTTATGTCTGTATATTTTTTTAGTGGAAACTTAGTGCTGCTAACTGACATCTCTTCTTTTATTGAAGCAAAGTCTATGAGTAGGATCCCATTGTCATTGGATTCTTTATGCAGACTTTACCTTGCCTATAGTTGGCATTGAAGTCGCCAATCACTATTTTAATATCATGTCGTGGTGCCTCTTTGTAGATCTTTTCCAGTGTCTCATAAAAGGATTCCTTTTCCCAACCTTCCATATCTTCGGTGGAGCATGACGTTAATAAATGTTAGATTAAGCATTTTTCCTCGGAAAGAGCACAATATTTCATTCTCAGATCTACTGCAGATGGAAATATAAAAGCATCAGTTCTGAGTGGAATGAAGTTTAGGGATTGCCAGATTTACAGGGATGGATGGGACAAGACCATAAAAATATGACTGTTACATCGTTAGATAATAATACTAGCAGGCTACGGTGACCATGGTGACTGTCATGAAATTTTTCAGATATTATAATTAAAAGGTTATCCTCTAAATCAACAGTTCTCAACCTGTGGGTCCCGACCCCCTTGCGCGACCTTTTCATGGGGGTCACCTAAGACCATTGGAAAACACACATTTTCAATGCTGATGGACTTAGAAACCGATTGATTTGGTCCGGCTAAAAAACCAGAAATGTCAGAAATTTTTATTATTATTGGAGACGAATTTGTTACGAAACCGAGTGCAATTTCCGTATCTAACGACAATGTCCGTAGAAAAACAGATGACATGTCTGTTGATATTCTTGATCAGGTAATCCAGAAAATTAAATCTGCTCCACTTCCAATATTTAGTATCAGGCTTGATGAATCTACAGACGTTGCAAACTGTTCGCAGTTACTAGTTTATGTGAAGTGACTTTATTGATGGAGACTTTAAGAGTTTCTTTTCTGCACATGATGTATTTGACAGAGTTGGTTTATTTCTGAAAGATCATATATCTCTTGGTAAAGGTTTGGGTTGTTTGCAAAGATGGTGCTCCAGCTATGCTAGGATGTCGATATGGATTCAACGTCTAAGACTGAATGAGTCACAAAAAGTCATCGTAACTTACTGATTGATTAATCGGCAAATATTAGTAATGAAAAGTGTCGTAACTTCTATCAACTTCTGTCAAAGGCGAGCACTTTAAACATTCGACTGTGCAACGAGTTGATGCGTTGAGCAAATACTCTGCTATTTCACACCGAAATGAGATGGTTGTTGAATGGAACATTTTTAAAATGTGTTTTTGAGCTCCGTGATGAACTCAAGACTTTTTTAAATCAGAAAGCAAGACCGCAGTTTGAAGCTCTTTTTAGGGATAAAAGTGAACTGCAGAAAATAGCTTACTTGGTTGATATCTTCGCCATCTTAAATAAGATAAATTTATCACTGCAAGGACCAAATGCAACATCCCTCAATTTCCCGAAAAAGATGCGATCATTTAAATTTTAATTTCAGCTTTGGCCAACAAAATTGGATGAAAATAAAATGTATACGTTGCCAATATTATCTTGTTTCATGACATTGAACCAGACAAAGGGATTACAATGATAAATTCTGTGAAGGAACACTTGCACATGCTTACAGATGAAATTTTATCGTACTTTCCAAAACTACCTCACACCCCATTTGCACTTGCCAGAAGTCCATTCACAGTCAAAGTTGAAGATCTAGTGTTTGCAGTCATATCCTTTTCTGTCTGAGAGTTGCGCTTTCCTCTTCCTTTTCAACAACATATCTTTGAGAAACAGGGTTTTCCAGCTTGTTGGTAATCAAGCCTAAAGATAGAAGTAAGACTAGTTGTGGAAGATCATCTTCGTTGTGCTCTTGCAAAGGCTGTTCTGAGCATTTCTCATCAGGTAAGAAAGAAACATATCTAAACCTTGGCACTGATGTTGGCTTTTAGCATACTGTCGCAAAATGTAGCAAAGTAGTTTACTGTTGTTAAATTAAGACTGTTACCCATGCTACACCATGCTTCAAGACAAAATTTCATTTCTTTGTAATCAGAAATTAATATTTCACAATATATTGTTTTTTGTGATTAATGCTTAAATTATGTTCAATTTGTAACAATGAAAATGAATTCTGCATATCAGACATTTACATTACGAATCATAACAGTTATGAAGTAACAATGAAAATAATTTTATGGTTGGGGGTCGCCACAACATAAGGAACTTTATAAAGGGGTCGCGGCATTAGAAAGGTTGAGAACCACTGCTCTATATAATTATATTTTTTTATAATGACTATGAAATTTGATTCATCTTTTAATTTGATAAATACAGGTAACAATGACTATTGTTCATTTCATTATATTTAATAAAATCTTAAATAATAATTACTATTGCTCATTTTATATTTACCATTTTTGTTTAAGCCCAAGTTTTCACTAAAGTAGTATAGTCGACCGATTGTTATGCTGGTAAAGGTATTTTTTTCCAAATATTTTGCTGTATTAATGTTGAACATTTCCTATACATTTACTATTTGCTATACCCAGGTGGCCCAACTTATCACGCTCATTCATTTCATAGTAAAATTTCACATACCTTATTGTCCAAAGTTGTCATTTAATGGATTGATTTCTACGAGATTGAAGATCATTAGAACATGTCTTGTTGAGGTGTGGTTTCTCTCGACTATTCATCTTGTGATTGCTCTTGATCATTCATTCCTGTTGAAGAATGATTACAGCTCACGATGAAGGAAGTATCAGGGGGTGGGGGACGGACACACAGATGTCCCGGGGCGCCAAAATGTGCTTTGATATTATTTTATTGATAAAAATAACAGGTTTGAGAGTTGAAAAAAAGAAAAGGGGGCGCTTTAAAATGAATCTTGTCCCCGGGCGCCAAACATCCTCGCTACGCCTCTGATTAGTATCATTTCGAACTCTTTTTACCCATCAAAATTTACTTCACATTTAACACACTAGCACAGTGGTTCTCAAACTTATTCAAATAAAGTTAAACTTTAAGCTAAGGAGGGCTGTTAGTTTTGACCAATGATTATAATTATTGTTAAGATATTGTACATCCCCCACCACTTACAGCAGTTCTTCACAACCATTTTTGCCCCACTCCCCATCTGAACACCCAAAAAGGTTTCATATCACCACCTCCCATATTCCCTTATAGAAAAAGCATTAAAAAAGTATCGGGTATTTCAAATTTGAGGCATGCTAAGGTCTCAGTAAAGTGTAGTGACCTTGAAAAAGTGTCCCATCTAACATTAATTAAATCCCCCCCCCCCCAAACATTTCCAAACCCTTTTCATAATAACAGTAAATAAGTTTTGTTAAGATTTTTCATTTCTACTCAACTAATACTGTGATATCTACTTCTTAGCCCTATTATTAGCTTTCTTCATGGTAGTATAAAATTCGTAAATGGTTATAAAAAATAGAATGCATTATTTATTTGTTTTAACTTAAACTAATTTGTATTTATAAAATTATTGTTATATTATTATTTTTCAGTTAGCCCAATGTCAAATGTAAACAATGCTGTATCCATGGCTATTATTTTGTAGACAATCAGCTGAGTTCCCTTTTCAATGAAAAGTTGAATTAAAAGTAATTGAGGCAGATTGTTTTCTATTTTGATGTCTTTTTATTTAGATTGTAAATTTTGTGTTTGAGCTAAATTAATTAAATTTAAATATATTTTGACAGCATCTATGATGGGCAGATGTCGACGAGTATGATTATGATGACAATGACTGTGGGACTCAAAGTGAATTTGTGTATTTAGACCAGACATAAAAAGCATACTGCTTACTAATGAATGTTTGAACAAGAGAGATATAAGGAGATTTCAAAAGCAAATAGACTTTCTCAAACTCTAATTTACTGCAAATTGGGTTGCATATATTTGTTAGTACGCAATATGCAGGACAATGAACCAAAGAAACTTTCTGTTTATAAAATTGGTATAACTTCATTGAAGAGTTTTATCAACTAAGATGATTTATTAAGAATACAGTACTTATTTAAGTACTTATTTTACAAGACTGTGGTCCAGGGAATCCTTATTTGATGAATTATGACTAAGGACAGATTCATGGCCATACTGAGTTTCCAAAAAGTTTCTGATACTGAAAATAAAGGAGACAAGCTGTGCAAAATTGGGAGACTCTTAAGTTCCTTAATGCAAAATAAAAAGAACAGTATCACCATCATGAAAATGTAGCAATTAATGAACACTTTTGGAAATATAGGACATTATGACATTTAGGCTGCGTTCTCTCCCCTGTACTGTATACAATATATACCAATGTTATTCAAAGCTCAAGTGACCGTTCCAATTTCCAATCTTAAAATTTGCTGATGATGCCACCATCATTGGCTTACTATCTGAAGGAAAAGGCTTATACCGCAACTTATTAACAAGCTTTATCAATTGGAGCAATGAAAATTTTCTCCCGCTGAATGTCTCAAAAACAAAGGAAAGGTTGTTGATTTCAAGAGGGAGGAACACCAGATTACAGATCTCGACATAAAAAATCAAAGTGGAGAGAAAGTAGATGCATATAAGTACTTAGGTGTCACCATTAATAATAAGCTAACATGGCAGGAGCACGGACAAATGCTGTATAAGAAATTCAGAAAGACTCACCTTCCTCAAAAAAAATGTACAATTTCGGCGTAAACTTATTCTACAGTTCAACAATTGGAAGCCTGATCAAATTCAGTATTATTTGCTGGTGTGGGAATTTAACGTCTGATATTAAACACAACATAAACCAACTTATCAAGAAAGCTAGGAACATAACACAAACTAAACATCTTCCACTGGAAGAACTATTTGAAGAAAGATGTTATTGTAAAATTAAACACATTTTGGATGATACAACCCACCCTCTTCATCACAGATACTTAGGATTGGTCCGCTCGGTACAAATTCTTTCCATCACGGCAAGGACTGAAAAATACAACAATTCTTTTGTTCCCTAATCTGTATGAATTTACCAGCGTGCTCCCCCTTAAGTCAAGAATCTTAATAAGAACTAATAAATCCCTGATATGGCTAAGAGAACTCACTGAATGGCTGCTAGTGAAAAATTTATTACAAATGTCTTGTGTCAAATTGTTTTTTATATGTGCTGAAATTGTACAATGCAATCATAAAACATTTCCATTTGTTTGGATCAATAACAGAATCTTATCTTATCTTTGACGATGAACCGGTTACTTTAAAGTCTGACATTTTTACATGTGCGCTGCAACATGACAATAACAAACAAAATTTAAATTACATTTCCAAAACAAGGGTAAAAGGGTCAGAGTATATATATCAGATCCTTTGTTTGTGAAACATTTTTATGTTTTAATAAAGAAAGAAATTGTTTTCAAGAATGTATATGCATCATCTGGTTGACCGATTAGATAATCTGATTGAGATCTCTGATATAAAAAAATAAATAAAAATGTACCTTTTTTCTTAGCTTTTATTTTTATTTAATTCTTACTAATAATTTTTAAGTAATAATTACATGCATATGTTTGAAAATTATTTTATTTTATATTACAATTGTGACTTTTTGTGACATCATTTCCTTGATTGATACGTTGACCACAAAGTGAGTCTATTCTTTTGAAAAATGAATATTTGTTGTAGTATTAGTAGTATTGAGTATATGGTAATAAAATATAAATTTAACTAATATAATTGGAAACAATTTTTTTTCCCTTCTTGGTAAAGCTGTGTTTTTTGTCGACTCAAAAATGTTTTGTTTTGCCTAAAAATAATAAATAAATTTTGGAAAGTATATTTTGAACAAACACCTAATATCAATTAAAGAGCATCACCTAATATCAATATAAGAGCATGCAATTACCTTTAGCTACAAAATTACACCTATGAGACACTTTGATAGTTAGTTGTAATAACAAATTGAAAAATCTGCTGTTTTTTTAGAGTTAATAACTGCAGTAACTACAGTAAATTAAGATTTATAACATGCTCAAAATGAATGATTATTCCTGAGGAGCCGTGTTGAATGACATACTTTATAATTTTTTGCTTTTTATTGACTTGCATTGGAACAAATGATTTACACTAATTTTACAAGTTAGAAGAGAAAGGTGATTTTATGATGAATTATAATATTATAGGCTTACATAATTAATCTATTCTACAACATCTCTTTGGTTAATGGAATTGTTTTCCAATGTGGGGCATACAACCCACCTTATGTACACACCCCACATTATGCATACACATCACAAGGTGACACCCAACTTGGTGCAGTTTGAAGATTAGAGAGAGCGAGACAAGCAAAAAATGACTTGCATTGGAACAAATGATTTACACTAATTTTACAAGTTAGAAGAGAAAGGTGATTTTATGATGAATTATAATATTATAGGCTTACATAATTAATCTATTCTACAACATCTCTTTGGTTAATGGAATTGTTTTCCAATGTGGGGCATACAACCCACCTTATGTACACACCCCACATTATGCATACACATCACAAGGTGACACCCAACTTGGTGCAGTTTGAAGATTAGAGAGAGCGAGACAAGCAAAAAAAAATATTAAAAATGGTAGCAGCAATCAGGTAAGGTAAAAGGAACTGAGCAAACCTGAAAAAAAAAAGTAATGTTACGCTGCATCCCCTTTTTCAGAAAATTAAAAAAATATAGTCGTGTTGTTTACTAAGGCTGGCTAAACACCACCTCCCCACCCACACCTCCCCAGGCCCAGATTAAACAAGGTTTTTGGAAATACATGGGAGTGCTGTGAAAAAGTTTTAAAAGAAATTTAAGCTATACCGTGTTATATGTTTTACAAAGGCAAATGTATATGATGGACAGTGACGACCAGCACAAACGGTAAAAAACTTCTTCAAATCACTACTGTCTAAACTTTAACATGTTTTTAGGTTTTCATTCTAAAATATAGCCTATACTATGATAATGGTAGATAAAAATGTTTTAATTATCACATTTTTTTAAATAAAATGAAATAGCTTTCAATTAAGACATGGATTTGTTTATTCATGCATACAGCACAACTAGCAGCATTTATTAGGAATCCCATCAGTGATCAGCATTATAGATAAGGAACTGATCACAGAAAAGGTACTAGAAGGGCACAACAATTTGAAGGGATTGCTATATGGCTTTTATGGTGGAGCCAATGAAGATTACAAACTACCACAACATCACGACGGTAATTCCTGCTAAACATTGGCTGGTATTTTACAGAATTCGAGATCTAAATGTGCTATTTTAGGACTTTCAGAGTTTTGGGATGAATAGTGTAGTATTTTTAAATACTGCATGTATTTTCTGCCGAGGAATATCCTCCCCCCCCTCCACACCCCCAAACTGACATTACGAAAATGTAAGTGGCGGAGTTGATTGTATAGATTTAAATATTTAGACCCGCGCCATACACACTATCTCCTAAATCCACACCACTCATTTTGCCTCTGGTTGCTACTGAAAAGTCTGACTTGCAAAATGTGCATTGGGCGTATGATGGACCCTTCCATGAAGACCTCAACACAGTAAATTGTGTCTTATATTCAAGCAAGAATATAAACTTTCTTTATCTTTTGTTGAAGCTGATGTTTATTGGTAGAAGTGGAAGTTTCTTCTGCGTCATCGGTTTCGCATGCATTTCTTTTTGTCGAGGCCAGATCGTAAAATACTAAGTAAACTAAACTAGGGGACCGAAAATAAAAAGGATAGCTGATTCCATTGATTGTAACATTAAAATCAGGCAACGTGCACACCCGTCAATTTAGCCAAATTCGAACGCCAAAGCTGTTTGGGAAATGGGACATTATACCTGGTACGCAAATTAAACATTAAGAAGTTTTATAAAATATTTATACCCCCCCCCCCAGAAGCACCTTGTCAACGTCAAACAAAGGACCATTTAACTATTATGTATTATATACACACTGAGGATGCATATGACAGATTTGATGGGGGGTCAATAGAGTGCACCTACATTTAAGCATACAATAATTATCCTGACAGTCTCTTATAGAGCCAACTGTCATCTGAAAATATGTGAAATCCGTGAATTCTAATAAGGCCTTTTACTATTATTATTATTTAGGCTATAAGAAATATTACAATATTTCGCAGTAAGCATATATGCTTACTCATATAAGCTACTAATGCTGTGTGTTTTCATAAAGAGATCCCTGTAGTTGTAAAATTGAAAATGACATAGTGATAACACACTGTAGTCCAGTAATTCGTCTTGCCGTGCTGGTGATGTAATTATTTCCATCGGGCAGAACAATGCCCCCCCCCCCCACTCATTACTGGGGAAAAAAATTGGTCCCAACTTTAAAAAAAATTACAACCAATCGTTTTTCTCGTTTCATTCACCGGTAGATTTTTATTGGAAAAGGCTAAAACTTCAACAAACGAATTTTAATCGAAAAATTTTTTTTTTCACCGGCTCTCTGAAAATCGTAGTTTTGTCGGGTCTCAGCGTACACTCGTAAAAGATATCTCAAAATCGTACATTGTATGCCAAAATCGTAAGAGTAAACAGGTCTGGTATATATATGTAGAAAAGTGAAGTGAGTCGCTGTTATACATAATACTGAATGTTTAACAGTTTTAAGTCTTTTTAATAAGCAATTATTTTTAAGGTTTCGAAGAAAACCTTTAAAATAATTTCCCAGCCAAAACTGAGAGAGTACACTAATAAGCAGATTACACACTTTTCAGGGTTTTCCTGGCCAAAACTAAGATTGTGGTTGGCTTATGATCCATTGGGAATAAATTTCCAAGATCCCAATAATGGCAAGTTACCTCAAGATTATTACCCAGTGTGATAAATCAAGCATCAAGTTAAAATGTGAAAAAATAAAACCAAAAATTTTTTTTTTAAATTAGTGGCATAGGTAATGAAAAATAAATAGAATAAAAAGGACTGGATTTACCTGAAGTAAAATGTTGACCAGTCATTGTCCTGGCATGTCATGATTCATCCTGCACATTCATCATA
>CAXITT010000182.1:992548-1100098 GCA_964033795.1 Lymnaea stagnalis | reverse complement strand
TCAAAATTTTATAAAATCCCCCCCCCCCCCCCAACTACAAAAAAAATGAATTATAATATAAATAGATTTATAAATACGTTTTACTTTGTGCAGATGTATTTTTGATAACACAAAATTGTGGGAAAAACATTTCATTACACCTTTAGCTTGTTAATCAAGTTTAAAAGTTTTTACACTAAAATTTTATGATGCAGAATCAATTAAAATTTTGTTAAAGACTAAATAAAATGATTTGTGGTAGTATAAATATGATTATTGTCAGTATAGCTGACATATAGGCCTATGGTATAGTTTCTAGCTGCTATTATCTTCCCATGGAGTAGCCATGGTCATGGGCGCCCGCAGGTAGGGGCAAGGGGGGCACTTGCCCCCCCCCTGGATTGATTGGATTTAAAAATTAGACAAAAATAGATTAAAAAATGTATTAAAGTAAAGAGAAAATAAAGAGAAAGTAACTAAGCTGATGTCCTGTACGTTCGTTTACCATACAAATACGCTACAGTAAATTAAAGCTATATTAAAACATTACTAAAAAAAATTTGTCCCCCCTGGAAAGTTAATCGATTTTTTTTGCCCCCTCCCCTAGATAGTTTTCTGCTGGCTCCCATGGCCATGGTGTTCCTCTATTGTAACAATGGGCGTCAGGGACATCATTTTGGTAGGGCATGGGGGGCATTTGCCGTCCCCTTCGAATTTGCTGGTTTAATTTAAATTGCTATGGACTGTGGCGCCTCCAGTAATAAACAACTTAACAAGCCGACCAAGTTTTACCCCCCCCCCTTCCCCTGAAATAAACCTGAAATGGGCATAATCTAGAGTAGCTGATTTATCATTTTCATCTTGCGGAACTGATGTACCTGACAAGTCAACATCATCCTTATCTAACTATCCAGTCTTCAGTATTTAAAATCGAAACATTGTCTGTGTGATCAATAGTTGCCATAAGCTCCCTCTGTCTTTGAGTTGGTATAGTTGTTATTGAACACCGATGAGTTGGTGTTTTTTTTAATTGAACACCGTGTACATTGATGTGTTAATAAATTCTAGGGAGCGGATTAAGATTAAGAGAAAAATGACAGATGAAGAGATGCCAACTTTTGACTTCTCTTGCACTTAGAAAGTGTGCTAACATTCTGACCAGCCATCTGCAGTGCACAGAGAAACATACAATGCATAACTATTATATTGTTAAAATCCTAAACAAATTTGACTATTTACACTAATTAAATTGTTTAGAATAATGAAAGTAGGCCTACAAGTCAATTTTTAAGATTAAAATTTTAAAGCAAAAAACATCGTTAGTGACGTCAACTAATCTAAATCCCCCTCCCTCCCCCTTGTCAACAAGTGTCAACAATTTCCGAAACCACTCCCCCCTATTTTGTTGACGTAATTAATGGACGCCCCCTTGTATAATGATAAATAATTTTAATGTAAACATTTTAGTAAATTATTTAAAACTTATCTGCGATATAACAAAAATGTGTATTACTCATACATGACACTCCCACTTCCTGTTTAAACTTATTTGGGGATACCGAGTATACAGAGAAATTAAATGTACTGAACTAGGCCAAGAGAACCAATTAAGAAAGTATGTCTTAATTAATGCAGTATATAACTTACAAAAATATATTTCATGTAGCCCATAATGGGCTTACTCAAAAGTAATAATGATCTAAATAAAATTATTATTGTTAGGTAGGATTGACGCATGTTTTTATTTTAAAAATTAATAAATTTGTGTGAGTGAGTGAGCTCAGTGACTCACTCAAACTTATGAATGCCAACTACTAAACTGAGACTCATTCATTTTCATGTAATGTAATATTTAACTTTACTTTAACAAAACGTATATATTATATAAAGTATATTACATACCGGTATAATTCATATTTAAAACCATAATAGATTATATTATATATTATTAATTATGATTTTGTCCATTTATAACTTGTTTTGTGTTCTGATTATTCACTATGCCATGCCAAGTAAATTAATTAGACACGAAAAATAACTTATATGAATATATGTTAAGCTTTAATAATAATTTTACATGATACACAAATAGACATTTCTGCACATGCCTTCATTTTCATCATAACAACTAAACAGTAAATTTGGAGAGATAGCACCTGCGAATTTATGCCATCTGTGACCTGCGAATTTATGGCTTATGTCCTAAGTGTATCCCTAAACCTAACCTGAACCCTAAATCAATCTATCCTAAACCTAACCTGAACCCTAAACTTATCCTTAACCTGGGTTTTGACCCTATCAGAACCAGGGATAAAACATGCAAATGACGTCAGTGTGCTATCTCTACAAATTAGCCCAACAAAACATTTAATTAAGTATAAAGAAATTTTACATTGTATATATATGCATATATCCTACCTAAAAAAAGTAAAAAAATAGGAGCTGAAACTTGGCTTATAAACTAAGTAATTAGTAGGTAATGAGTAATGAGTAATTAATTATTAATTAAATATTGAATATATTAATTTCCTTCCCCCAAGAATTAAAAATGAATGTTGAACATGAGATTGGACTTCTTGTGGAAGAAATAAAGCGCTTAGGAACAGCAGGTAAATTTTTATGTCAATATCTTATCAATTTTAAGTTATGATTAGCAATGTACCGAAGTGGTATTTTTTTTATCTTGTGACACAGTTGTGACCATATTGGAAATTAATATTAAACCAATTTGTACAAACTAATTTTGTTGGAGTGGAATTCTGGTGGACATAAATCAATTAAATTTGACATTTTTTTTATTGATCTGATGCATATAAATAAAATGTTGCAATGATAGCAAAACTTTTCAAAGTATGCCCAAAATTTCTATAACTTCAAAGTAGTTTAATTTTTATTTTTACTAAAGTCACCAGTAATTGAATTATATTATGATGTTATAAAGAAAATTACATTTGAACAAATCACTGTTTTAACATACTTCCATTCAAACATATCTTATGTCTGCTAGAATAAACTTCCTTCTTACAAATTAGTGCAAATTTTCTAGTAACCAGTTGTGACATAATTAGCTGTCATAAGTTAGAATTTTAAAAAACACAAATGTATCTTTTTAAATATGGAAACTAAGATAATTCATAAATTATTTTTGTAATTTGTTTGCACTTCTGTGTACCGGATTAAGCTTTAATTTTGTGTCTGCCATTTATCAAATTTTTTACAGATTGTTATGTCAAACTGCTTATTCATATTTTGTTCTTAAAATGCAAAACTATCACCATTTTTCACATGGACCATGTTTTTCAAGTACCTTTAATTTAATAGAAACAAAGCAATAAATTAATTAATTTTTTCCCCATTTCTAGGTGCAGGGGGAAAGACTGAAGTGACCTTTGGAACATTGTTCAATGATGATCGATGTGCTAATATATTTGAAGCTTTAGTGGGAACGTTGCGAGCTGCTAAAAGAAAGAAGATCATTAGTTATGATGGTGAACTTTTACTTCAAGGTGTTCATGACAAAGTCATCATATCTTTACTTTGATGCAAAAAAATTAATACATTGTACAATAGTCTTCTATTAACCTATTTATCTTGTTTTAAAGACTTTGCATGCTGTTTTTAATATGTATACTCTTAAAATAAAAAAAATTAAATATATTACATACTTTAATTAATGAAAGGTTTGTTTTTAATCAATCTTCAGCTTGACTTCTCATACATTTTTCTGCTTTTCTTTCTGTATTTTCTGGAAGTTCTAACTTTGCCGTTGCCTGGTACTATTTGATGACCCAGCAATTTCTGAAAAAAGCAAACTAATCTGGCTCTGGTCAGTGTCCAAAATTTTTATTGCACAAGGGGGTGGAATTTTTTTTTAATGTGGTGAAGGATTCCCTCCTCTCAATGAATATTTTAGCTGGGTAAATTTGAACCTGCAACTGCTACTCTCTGCTAAAATCAGACAGATTACAATTGCGCAGGAAATGTTGTTCCAGGTGTAAGTTAAGCTAATATTAATCATTAAGATTTAAACAAGTTTTTCTCAATGGAGTGCATTTCCATGATGCTAAACAGTGAAATGGGGGAGGGAGTGGGTATGAATTAGTTAACTCATCTGGAGATTTAGGCAAATGCTAAATTTAGTGCCACTGGTAATAAACATACAGATAGTGCTAAGTCACAACTTGATTTTGAAACTGATCTGAAGGTTTAGTTGGTAAGTTATAGATAAACTGAAAGCAAATGTTCAAATTCAACGAAGAACAAAAGAAAAGATGGGTAGAGTAGAATATTTCAAACAACTACTAAACAGGCCAGCAGCAAAAGAACCACCTGGAATTCTCCCTGCAAAGAAGATCTCACTGACTGCAATTGCAATGGACCCTACAAAGCAGAAATTAAAAATGCAATCAAGCTATTGAAAAAAGGAAGGCTGCTGGCCCTGATGAAATACCTGCAGAAGTACTAAAGATGGACCTGGAGAATTATTTACTGCTAAATTACCTACAAATATGATTGTGAGCAGGGAATACTAGCAGAAAATGATAAAGTTTATAATTATAATAAACAAGAATCAGAAAAATTAATTACCTTAATATGACAGTGATGTTCTTATGAGCAATGGTGAAATTCTCTAGCACCATTGGTATGTGTAACTAGTTTCGTACAGGTAACCTAAATTGCTTTAAAAAAAAAAAAAAGATTTTCAACCTTTTTCCAGGTGACACAGCAATAATGATTTGATGACTAAAACAGATTTTCGTTGGAAGCAACAACAAAAATGTGGGGAGCGGGGTCCAGGATGGAAATCGGATCAAAGAAAAATATATATTTTTTTTAAAACCAACTTCTATTTGTATTATGGAAGTACCGGTACTTAGTAGTGGTAGTGGTAGAAAACAATGAATAATTGACACCATCAGAGTTCCCCCCTGCTGCTTCCCTTCCCCTGCCTCCGAATTCAACTCAGAATGATACTGTCGGTTCGCGCAACATAAAATATTAATCTCCAGTTAATTAGAAAATATATTTAATAAATCTGAAACCTGTCCCTAGTGGCAGAGCAGTTTCAAAACTTGTCCATTCTCCGCCAAACCTAAAAGTTTGGGAAACGCTGTATTGGTACTAGACTATATTGGTGACACCTGAGACTGAAAGGACACAATTGGTAACTAACTTATGACTGTCTACATCAGGGGTCCCCACACCCTCAGGTGGTCCGGGAAGACCCAGAAAATCAGGATATGCATTTTTATTTTAAAAATGTGTTTAGTTTCTTTCTTTCTTTGTTTGTTGTTTTTTTTTTCTAGGGGTTGGCGGTGTATTTGGGAAATAAAATTTGAAATCAATATGGGGTTGGGGGAGAATGTCGTAAAATCAAGATTCGGTGCGGGGATGACAAAAATGCTATAAACCCCTGCCCACATCGACACCAACTGCAAACTTTATAAGATTCTCCGATGCCATAGTCTGAAATTTTCTGGAAACTGTTCTGCAGGTTATTATCAGTGATCAGATCACTTAAAGGAGACCATTGCAAATCGTGTTCCCCTCAGTTGTCTCTGGAGAGCACCTCGCAAAGTTGAGCTTGGATTGAACTCAATGTTGCACCCTCACACAACTCCTCTATTGGTTTAACCACGCAAAGGAAGTGACCCCTAGATTTGAGGACCTCGGAATCAGTGTTTCTTTCCGTCAATGTCCTCGCGGGAGTTTGGGGGGAAAAAAAAAGGGGGGGGGGGGTCGTTTTCAGACTTTTGGATGGGCGGTGCCAGTGGATAGAAGCAGAGCCGTTCTTTGGAGTTTGGGGGCCCTAAGCATGGAGCGTAGGTTTGGGGCCCCAGAAGTGAGGTCCGGGTCTGGAACTCCCTCGAGATGAGGAGAAAACACCACCCACCACTCCGGCACCTCCATTCTGCCGATTTCCTGTCTGCCACCCTCAAAGTTCCCCCCTGCTGCTTCCCTTCCCCTGCCTCCGAATTCAACTCAGAATGATAAATTTCAGGATGAGGAAGGTAACGTGAGTGACACAGACGGCTGCAGTGCCAGTTTAAAAACAACCGGGGGATCGAGGGCGCCTCACGGGGCCCCCCTCACGTTCGAGGCCCTACGCGGATGCATAGTCAGTGTATGCCTAAGACCTAAGAACGGGCCTGATAGAAGTGTAGCTAAGGCGGGCATACACGGTGCCGAAATACGGTTTTTTATGGTACCGGTTTTATATTGGGGGGGGGGGGGGGGGGGGATATGGTGTTCCATCCAGGTGTCATTTTTTTCTTTAGATGGAGGGCATTTTCGGACAACTGCAAATTTTGTGTCGTAAAAAGGAGCGTGACAAAAATCATAGCCCGCCCAGGGTGGCACAAGGTATCGTATATATCGGCAATAGGCGATAAGGGCCATTTAAATCATCCTTTTATCGGGAGGGGGGTTAGGGCAGAAATCAAGGGCGGGATTGGCTTTCCCCTAAATTAAATTAGTGATTATGTCAAAATCAAGCGATACATTATGGAGTATATCTGATTTCTTTGATCGGAGAAATGAATTTTTCAAGATCGGGAGAAGCATTATGGCGCCCCGTGCCATACATAAACAAAAACTCACTTCGGTTGTGGCGCGCCCCAGGGTTATTATTTGACACATTGATTGACGTCCGGGAAGGGGTTAACAGAAATTAAGAGTACCGAAGACTCTCGGGCAAAATCGGAGGCAGGGGTCCCCTTACATTTTTGAAAATAATTTAAAATGAACAGATACATGGGGGTGAATACTTGAATTCAGTTTTTCTTTCAGACAATTAGGGAGGGGGCATTCCAGACTTTAGTTTGGGAAGCGCCAAAAATAGCCATAATAAAGATGAGGGTCATATTTAACTCTTCCCCAGGCCAACATGATCTAAATTCATTCCTTTTGTTGGGCACTTGAAGGAATGCTTTGTGCCGATAGATAGACTGTTTAGCGTAGTTTCGCCCCTTTAATCTTTATGCCCACGGAAAATTTTGATACATTCAAAACGCAAGAATGCATTTGAGCAAATTCCCATTTTGCATCATTCTACACTTAATCGGAGAGCAATAGGATAGATGATATTTAAAAATGTAGGTGTCACCTAATCTCAGAGCCATCATGTGTGCCTGCTTTCCCCTAGATATGCAGGGTGCCTACGATATTTTAGGGGCTAAAATTGTGCTGCAGACACTTTAAAAAAAAAAAATCAACTTTGAATGCAATATTATGGAAGGACAAAAGCGAAAAGTGGCAGGGGGCCACAAAAAGTCAAACGACGGCTCTGCTTGGCCAGGCTGTGCTATACACATTTTTTTTTACCAGAGTTAAAAATCCTGTTTTGTAGGAAACTATTGAAAAGGGGGGGGGGGGGGGGTTAACTAATTAATGCATTATTTAAATTTCTTTTTTTTTTTAAATCCTTCCAAAATTTTTTTCCTTTCCCCTTAAAAAAAATAAAAAAATCACACCTAACCCCAGTTTACCCTTTGAACAAAAATGAAAAAAAAACAAAAAAACAAAATAAAAAAGCTTGTGTTGGGGAAATTATTGAAAAGGGGGGGGGGGGGTGGTTAACTAATTAATGCATTATTTAAATTTCTTTTTTTTTTTAAATCCTTCCAAAATTTTTTTCCTTTCCCCGTAAAAAAAATAAAATAATCACAGCTAACACCAGTTTACACGTTGAACGAAAATGTAGAAAAAACAAACAAACAAAAACTACGCATATTTCTAAAATGTCCAAGTTTTAACAGCGTCAAAAATCCTATTATGCAGAAAGCATGATGCATTTTTATGGATTTAAAAACTATTCATTTTGAGTATTTAGGCGTCATAATTATGTTAAAAGACATGAGATGTTTACAAAGGAAATTATATATTTATTAATGTGTGATTTTATCGTATAAAAATAAAATACAAATTTCCCTAATATTAAGTTGATTGAAATATTTATTTGAAATTTCAAACTATGCTATAACTTTTTCAGATAAATTATAAATTGCCTCTTCGATATACTTTAAAGGGGTTGTTGTCTTCCTTACCAAATCCATGCAGTTTGAGCATTGCCAAACGCGTAGTTACTTTCATATAGTTAAACCCGCAAAGAGACCCCCCCCCCCCCCCCCCCCCACACAAGCCACAACAGTTCCCATGCGTGCAAGAGTGCCCAATACTGATTTCCATTTATTATGTGTCCCAAGAAGTCTCACTTTATTGAGATAGTATCATGACATGCGAAGGCGGCCAGCAGACGAAGCACTGCGCTCTATTTCTAGCCAGGGCTGTAATCATAAGAGTGATTAGCTTTGAAGAAGGCCTGCGCGTATCAAGATGCCCAGAAAATACCGAAAACATGTGACGGAGTTTAGATAACTTTCAGCAAGAGTAGGCAGCCTACGGCACCTATCACGCTCAGCGATTTTGAGTGACACGCGGAAGACCATAAAATATCAATAAATGACAAAAAAATGCGTTTTAAAAGGTGGAAATGTATATTGTTGGCACGCTGGATGACTTAGAAATAGTCAATTTGGCACAATATCACCAAAAGGCTGCCGACCCCCTGAAATTAATGGAGATTTTGACTGGAAATCGAGGCAAGGATCAGCAAGGCAAATTAGGAATTCGATATGTTGACATCCACAAAGGGGGGGGGGGGGGTTGAACGATCTAAGAATCCGCGTCAAATATTAAATGTTTAAACTTAATGCCATTTTTTCCTCTATGGTAAGGCAAATTAGGAATTCGATATGTTGACATCCACAAAGGGGGGGGGGGTTGAACGATCTAAGCATCCGCGTCAAATATTAAATGTTTAAACTTAATGCCATGTTCTCCTCTATGGATGAAGCGTGGTTTTCAAATAAACTTTATTATTATTATGTAAGACCACTAGCATAATATCATATAGTAAGTTGGAAGTTTGCCAGGGCCAAAATGCATAAGATGGAATGATCCCTATAACTTGCGTGCCATTGACCATCTCAAATGTATAACCGAGACGTTGGTCGAGAGATGCACCCATTGAAGAAACGGTACAAACATGTCGCTAGAGACACTTTTGTTCAAGTTTCTAGAATGCAATTGCAACTATGTTCCTTTACCCCCAGGACATCACAAAGACGTACAGCCCATGGAAAACGAAACTAAAGAAGTCCCAAAGAAACCTGTCATTGAAGAAAAAAAAAGAAGAAAAAAAGATCTTTAGAATAGAAGCTCAATCCTTGAGACGCTCCCCTTTATGGAAGCAGCCGATAGAGAGAAGTGGCGCTCCTTGTCCGTTGACCCAATCTCTGATCCAAGCACGAGGACTAAATGTGTGAGTGAAAGTAAAAATACACAATCATACAGTCATCGTAACGAAGAGGAAGAAGCGTGTAAGTGTTCGTGTAAAGCAGGGGTCTCCAAACTCTTCAGCCCGAGGGCCGCATTAACTATCGAACAGCAGTTCGGGGGCCGACCACACACTCGAGGTCCAAATAAAAATTAATTAAAAAAATGGATGTTGTTATTAATCATTTATGTAGTATTATTGCATTCAGTTATTATTTAATAGCACATTGATACACGACACATGAATACCTGTATAAGTGGGAATGGTGAAATTGTTTCCTGGATGCAGTGATTAGCAGACATTTCTGGATTTAGATTTGATGTCCCTAACATCAACAGTGACCTGACATGATCATCAGACAAATTATTTGTTCTCAAATTGTTCTTCATTTATTTCGTTCTTGAAATGTTTGTCCACACAGGCGTGTTGTTCCATATTATAGTTTGAAAGGTACATTGATTCACATTTTTTTTACCCATGTCTGCAACACGGCGGGCAAAGCTCCGCCACTATATGGCGTTATGTTATCTCATTGACTGTGAACGGAAGTAGAAAAACAAAGCAGCGAATAAGGTTTTGCCAAGTCATGATCGGTTAGAAAACATAACGTGTTACTGCGCGCCTCTATTGTAATTCGGTAAAAACATAACGTCCACGTAAGCGGCGTCTGATCTTGGCAGGATACACGTAAATGTCCGTAACTTTTCCCGTAAACAAAGGGTCTCCGCGAGCCGCATGAGAGGGCCTCGAGAACCGCATGTGGCCCGCGGGCCGTAGTTTGGAGACCCCTGGAGTAAAGGAATTAATTTGCATGAGGCATTGAACTGTTGGGTTGGACGTCGTATGTAGCGGGTGGCACAATTCTATTTTTACATTTTTCACGCAGATCATATAACTATTACGTGAAGCCGGAGTTACATTATAAGCGAAAACTGAAACAAAATTGCACTTAATAACACTGATTGAAAGTTACAAACATTGTGAACACATTCTTTTTTACAAAAATTATAATTATTTTATTTTTAAACTATCATAGAGAAAACCCGTACCGGTATGTGAGGTCCGAAAAATGTCCTCTGATCAAGTTACAGGCCACCACGGAGGAGGAGAATCGGCATGTATTGACATTGACAGTCGTGGGCAGTCATGTCACAATGTGGAGATGGTAGTCATAGAATTGGTGATACCACGTGAAGTAGAATGGAACTAAAATTAATTGACCAGGGAAAAAAAGGGGGGAGGGGGGGTTGATCTTATTAAATGTTCCAGGGCAGGGCTTCCTGACTGTATCCCTATCAATTTCAAAACGTTTTCTGCAACCTCCCCATCTCCAGGGCCGGCGCTAGGGGATGGCGAAGTGGGCGACCGCCAAGGCCCGCGCGTTGCTGTAGTATATTTATAATACAACTAAACCTACTGATAGTTCCTAATCCAGTCAACACAATATTCGGAGTTATTAGATGGTCAAATGGTCAGAAGATCAGTCTGGCTGCCATACTATCCCTTCGAGATGAATCTCGGGAAGACCTCTGGGCGCATGTTAAGCGGACGAAAGGGGATTATCAGGGAATTTTATACTGTATTTAGACCCGTTAACCTTTTGTTCAGCCTTCATCACACGGTAAGAAAAACTTATGGAAGAGTTCGCCACCAAGAAAGCAATGAAGGTGAACTTTCGATAAAGGCTGTCTTATTTTTTTTTTGGCTTATTTTTTGCTTGTGTTTTGCTAGTGTCCAGATTACAAAGCCTCAATCAGCTTCGTGTTTCCGTTATTTGTTTTTGACAACCTCGATGCAGGTAACAATGGAGCCACGATGAGTAATTTGGGCCAGGGCAATTAACTGTTATAGGAAAAAAATAGAAATTTCGGAAACTAAGCGAGTGAACAAATATCCGTTATGACGCGTCCCATTATGACCAGCAAGGCCCCAGTACGACTATAACGTGTCTTAATATCCCATCGGCGGAATATATAACGTCAACGGTCCCGCAAATATCAATTTGCCCAAGGCCCCGCACCCTCCTAGCGCCGGCCCTGCCATCTCCATCCCCACGCATAAATTATAAAAAAAATGATCATAGTTGATAATTTAGTTATTGTCGTTTTATTTCTCTAATTAATATTATACACACACAAAAAAAAACAAACAAAAAAAAAAAAAAAAAAAAAAAAAAAAAAAAAACAACAATACAAGTATGCGCCAACAAAATTCACCAGAATAATTTACTGCTGCTAATCCAAATGCATAAAAGCTGATCTTTCTTAAATGCAGCAACATCTAGCAATGGCAGCAAATACAATTTTCTGGGTCCTCCGTACCTCTTACGGTGCTTTGACCCCTGGTTAAGAACCACTGTTCTAGGGAAATGTTTCTGGCACAGGTGCCGTAATTCGATATCCATGGGAGGGGAATTTTTTAAGAGTTTGTAATTGAAATGGACAGTAGTGGTCATGGAATTTTTTTTATACAAGGGTGTTCAAATATTTGTGACATTATATTAAAAATATGCAATATTGGCGTGACGTCAAATATAGCTGTCCCTTATACTAAAAAAATCCCCCCTTCCCAAACCAGCTACTCCCTTGACTATAAGACAAACATACCGGTACCTTGTTTTTTTTTGTTTTGTTTTTTTTTAAATCATAAATATAAAATCGTAGGTGTTTCAGCTGTTCTAACCAACCCCGTTATATATATATATATAATGCGCCGCTAGGTTTTAAATAGGCTCACTGAAAGATTTACTCTTTAGATAAGCCCTAGATTCCATATAGGCTTCTTTCTTTGAGATCGATGCCCTTTATAAAACCTCATCAGGCACTCAAAGCTAAGAAGGCCTATGGTCATGGTCATGGTAATAGTAATAGTCTACACGAAAATCACAGCTATGTTTATCAATTAATACAAACGCAACCAATCAAAAGCACCCGGCAAAACTTTACATGAAAAACATGAAGTATTTCCCAAAGAAAATAGGGCTAAAACTAAAAGACGCAAACATTGTTGTAAAGTGATTTAACGTACCGGTACTAAATGTGATAGGCACTTATTAAAAGTTATTAGGTCATAGCATTAAACAGGGGAGAGAAATCGATGCGAAATAATTCACTCTTAAAAAAATAATAATTTGAATGAGGGTTACTTGGGGAATGATTTCCTTTAATAAGTGGTTATCTTTCTTGACGAATGAAATTTCGCATGAACACAAGATGTGTTTTTTGTGCTGAGTTTACTACAACTGTAACCGCATTTATAATGTATCTAAAATATATATTTCCTCTTGTCTGATATTAAGTATCCATCGACATTCAACGAGTAGGTAATTATTTACGAATGTACAGTGATAGCATAATAATGAACTAGCGGATTAGGCTAACTGTGTTGACGGTTCACGAGAACGATATCCGGTCTCAGGTCTACTGAAGCATTCTGGGACAATGCGCATGCCCAGAATACATTCGGCCATGATAAATATGAAAAAAAAATGTTAAAATTTTATTATATCATTTTAATTGAAATTACGTTATTGAAGGTTGGGCTACCTCTGTGAGAATCTATTCATATCTGGATATCAAAGAAATTTCTTAATGCCTTATTTCAAACTGCCCTCGCAAGATTAATCCTCGGTTTTTGAAGCCCTTTATAACGTAACTGCTATACGTAAGTAAAACAAGTTAATTCTTACTGCAGCTACTGCCGATATGGTTTGTCTTGTTATTAACTACCGAATTCCGTGATTAAAAATGGCAGCTGGTCCCGATGATAAATACCTAGTTTCTCACGTATGGTAAAAGAATGTGCTACCTGTACGTTATATTACATATTTTTGTTTACCTGGCCCCTGGCTCAGCTGCTATGACAAGTTAACTAAGTATAGTTAGTAAAGTTTAGAAGTGTCAAGAAGTGCAACAATAATATCGTCTTTGGTTTGCCAAATCCTACACATAACACTCTCTACAGATTCAGTAGTACTCCAGATGAAGTATGCTAAGTTACAGGTTTTGTTCCTTACTTAGTCTCTTAGTGTCATCCTATTATTATGTCATGTAGAATTCTCAAACTCAATGCACATTAAATAATTATTCAAACTTGATGAATTTAGGTGGGGCTAATCATGTATTTTGTTTACCATTCATTCATTTATCATTTAGCCTCATTTAATTTATAATTAGGTCCTAGTTCCATTAAAAAAAAAATCAAATCAATCAAGAACCATGTGCAATTTTATATGATAGGCCAATCCCTATGCCCTATGGAACTTTTTCATGTAGGGTCTGTCTATTCTAGTCTATAGTCTATTGTGATTCTAAATAATGTACTAGTACTAGGCCTCAACATTTTTTAGAAAAAAAATATATTTATGACTGATCATCATACTTTTTTTCTTTTATTGGAGAATCATTTTAAACCCAGTTTCATTGTTAACAGGTTTAGGTACAGGTAAGATAATAATGACAATATTGGTTAAATTCATTATTGTGACCAAATTTTTTTTTTTCTTGGCAGGCTTTTGACTTTTTTTTTCTATTTTAGTAGAGAAGTCTAATACTCAGAAATGAGCCTACTAACTAAATGAGTTTCTCCAAATTTATTATAATAAGGCAATACTGTTTTTTAACATGTTGTGATTTAAATATTAATTAAGATCAATTGGCATAGTGATAATGAGGTTTATCTATTTTTTAGACAGAATGTTTTACCATAATTAAAAGTGATGTTTACAGTTTCATCTAATACCGTAAAATTAGAAAAGCATATGCTAATTACAAGAGGATTGAACAGTACTAAATCTTAATAAAGCTAACTAATTATGTTGGTAACAAGTAATAAACAAATTAATAAAATTGTAGATATATATAGAAGTAAAAATGTTTCGGCTGGAAGATTACAACAGTTAAATACTAAAAACATTTTATTTATTTGAATGTTACATAATGTATTAGCCTGCCTGCTCAGTAGAAAGAAGAAGAAAAAAAAGAAAACTGGAAGAAGATTAGAAAGGATGTGGAGCTATAGTGTAGAACCGAAATGGACCATTTGTTTAAAATTATGGATTTGGGCAATGTAGTGTGGAGCAATTATCCCAAATCATTTATATTCCATTTAAATTAAATTCATTTCAAGGTAGAACTCAATGCATCTGTAACTTCAATATCCCACTTTCCATTATTGTTATTAATACTACATTGTTTGAAAGTTAAAAAAAAAAAATGTTTCCCAACTCAACTGGCCTCCCAAATGTAAAAACTTTCCGCAGAGAGAAGGTGTTTTGATTCACTTCAGTGACATAGAACATTAGTTACAGCAGCTTTGGTTGCAGTCTTTACTCATTTCTTTTTAATAAGAGGGAGATGGCTTCTAATCAGCATGTCTCTTAATCTTCCGTTCCATTAGTGTGGTGAAATGTCGCCAAGGGGTAGGTCCTGTCCGAACGACCAAAGAAAACAATATCAGAGTGTTTCTTTCTCGCTTCAAATAACTTCACGAGATGGTTTTGATCAAATAAATATTCTTTAATTATTTACAGAAAAAACAGAAACCAACATTAATGGTGTTCACACCATATGAATGAAAAAACTTTTGTCCATCTTCCCCGAATGTACATCAATAAGCATCACCCACTCACTCCCTAATGAATTTCTTCCTTGTGCTCATAACAAATATCGCACCCCACCGGTAATGCGTCATAACGCATTCATGACTTAGTAAACGTGGTGCGATTTATGGGGAAGTTCCAAATGAAAAAAATTATTGCTCATAGTTAAAATTCTCAACCCAGAAACATAACATAATCAAGCGATCTGACCATGACAATCAGCATGCAACAAGGGGAGGGGATTTCTGAGTATTTTATGTTTTAGGTTCTGGGTAGAGGAAGGACAATTTTGATATTAGTTTTGCAGCTTATAGTTTATGGGGATGATCAATAATATGTAAAAATAAGTTTGGTGCTTTCATATTTTCGGAATTAATAGTGCAACTACATCTTGTCAGGTGATGCCCTTAATTCCATTTAATTTACTAAATGTCAGTTTTAGAATAAGCTCAATACACATCTGGAAATTTCCCTTTAATTCATCTGAACATTAGTTGTAGAATTAGCTCAATACATATCAGGGAATCTAGCATATCTAAAGCCCGAAATACCATCATCATCTTGATAAGTCTCAGTAGCTGGCATAATTGACAAATAATTTTGTAGGTGCTCTTCTTAGTTTAAGGAATTAGGTGCAGAAGTTGGAGAATAAGGTTAGAGAGAAAAGTTTAGGGCATAAAGGGATAGTGCACGGGTGAGGGGAGAGAGTGAGGGCAGGTGTAGTTAGAAAAGTATAGGAATTTAAGGGGGGGGGGGGGGGGGGGGGAAAGATAGGTTTGATGGACAGGGGTGTTAGTGAATAAGCATAGGTATATCAGGGGTGTTAGTGAATAAGCAGAGGCATAGTTAGCCCGAGGGCAAGATTCATTTTTACAAAGTCACACACAACCCCTCCCTCAGCTCTCTGATAGCTATTTTTTTTAAAAATTTCATCTTCAATAAATACAATCAAAGGCCATTATGGCACCTAGGGACATCTGTTGTCACACACCCTTCCCAATCCTCTGGGAATAAGCATATGAGAGAGAGCACAGGGGAGGATGAGGAAGATGTTTGATGAAAATATTGACAAGATGATAGTGATTGGGGGGGGGGCAGTAAAGAATGAGGAGAGGAGTGGTTTTTTGTTTTTAGGGATTAAGGATCAGGGTATGACTTTTAAAATTAAAGGGGGGGGGGGGTGGTGGTGGTGGTAAACATAAGAAGTTGAGCAGAAAAGGTAAAAGTATGAGAAGAGGGTAAAGGATATTGAGGTGGCAGAGGTTAGGTTACATGAGGTTTGTTGATGTAGATTGGGGAGTCCAACTCATTAAAATTAATTGAGGGGACCTGGTAGGAATTTGGAAAAAAAATATCACAAGAAATATAGTTGTATAAAGACATTTTAAACAAATAGTCTTAGAATAATTACCGTTTTTATTGGCATATAACACACACTTTTTCTCCTCGAAAATAGAGGGCAAATCATGTTTGCGGGTTTACGCCTATATAATGTTTAGTTTTTTTTTCCTGAAATTTTCTTCTTAAATTGAGGTGGGTGTTAAATGCCAATAAATACGGTACATAGTATATTGTGAAAATTATTGATGAATGAGAATACCTAGTATTAATTAAATTTTAACTTTGAAGTAGAAAGAATTAATCCAGTTTCTTAAAAACTTTTTGCTGCCCCTCTTGATTTCAAAACATCCCCCCCCCCCCCCCCCCCCCCCCCCCCGCACCCCCTCTTGATTCAACCCCCTCCTTTTTTTTCTGCTTAGTTATATGCACTTTCATGTTACTTTTATAAAATATTTAAATAATTAAGCAGACATGAAACAAAAAATATCGAAAACAAGTTACACACCATTATTAGACAAACAACATAAAAAATAAAAGAATGATAGCTGATCAAAATAATTTATAATATATAAAACAAATCTAGGTAATTGTAATTAAAATATTTTTTATATCATACCCAATATATGAATTAAATGCATTAATGGGTTTATAAGAATCAACTTTTTTGGCTCTTTGAAGTAATGGTAACGATGACCTACTCAGCCTAGAAGTATGGGGATTCAAATTCTTCTAGGGTCATTGCAACTATAGGTTAAAACCCGGGAGTAATGGAATCATTATTGAAGCAAGGCAGATATTTTAGGGGCAGAGCTAAGCTCTGAATAAATAAACTCAGTCACCAAAACTGTATAAAAGCTGCCAACTGTGATGTTTAAAAAAAAATAGATGTAGTTTTTCCATGTAAGCTGCAGTCTCCCAAATGAAATCCTGAACAATAATAAATTAATACATTTTTTAAAATCTTTATGAGCAACAAAAATTGACACTATTCAATGACATACCATGATAGCTTTTATGTGAGTTAAAAAACTTTTAAAATCTTCAAAAAACTAAAAGCTGTTTTGAGTTTAAATATATATTTTGAGTACATCATATTCTCCTTTTTACCCCTACTTTTTTATTTTGTTAAGCAAATGGTTATCAACCTTCTCAGAGTATTAGTTATTTTCTTTCTTATGCAAAAATGCTATTTAAAAGATATATAATAAAATAAATTTAGCCAGCCAAACACTGGCGTCAGCAATGCATGAACTTCACATCTACTTAAGTTACTTGACAAAACATGAACTTAAGTAATGCACATTTAAGAATCCCAATTTTTGCTACACCCCTTCCCCCATGATACATCACTGCACACTTTTTATTTCATGCCCATGACTATATGAAATATTCTGATGGCCCAACCACTTTTAAACAGAAATTTTTGTTAACATACTTAAATTGAGACGATTTCATTTCCGAAAAGAAAATATTATGCGTTATATAAAAAAAAATCATTTAGCATAGTTATCAGGAATTATATTTTGCATGCTATTGAACTCATTATTGAACCATACTTTCTTTCAAACATTTAGAATTATTTGTAATATACTCACAATACCAAATTCACTTATTAAGAAGCTGTCCACAGTCACACCAGAAGTGTAATATATATATATATAAGAGATATTTAGCCAACTACTACCACAGTTTACTTGAAAGATCCTGTGAGAAAAACACAGTTAAAAATTACGATTTGGACCAACAGTCATGTATTACAGGGGACAAACAGCCATGTATTACAGGGGACAAACAGCCATGTATTACAGGGGACAAACAGCCATGTATTACAGGGGACAAACAGCCATGTATTACAGGGGACAAACAGCCATGTATTACAGGGGACAAACAGCCATGTGTTATAAGTTCATGCAGTATTTTTATTTTTGCCTGTATTGCACCTACCTTTCATTAACATTATTTTTATATTGATAATTTGGAAGAATTCATTATCCTTCGAAATTGATTTTAGTTTTTAAGTCAATTTAATTCTGGATCCTTCTTCCATTTTCCCCATAGAATTTTATTCGGTTTAAATTTTTTACTAAACGTTTGTTGTAAACTGCCTACAAATCTTTATATGTTTAAAGGGTTGTCCTTGTTTAATTTTGATTTGCCAAAACTGTAAATAACTGAGTGATTATAAATGACATATTTATGGGTTGTTTTTTTTTACTATAGGTCATTATGTTTATCAGAGGCTGTGATATCTTTATGTGGAACAACAAAAGCCTATAATACAGGATATTTGTCATGACATTCAGGTAAGCCGAATAGTAGTGGGACCCTAAAATGATTTTTACAAAATCTCATTACATTTACAATAACATTTTTCACCAACTCAAACTCTTAATCTTTTTAGTCATAAGAGTCTTAAAGGTAGAGCTAGTATAAATTTATTTGAAAAAAATAATTTAATTGCACTGTTCCGAATATATGTTACACATAGACAATTATTAATTTAATAACTAACAGAAAAGCATTGCAAGAATAAATTGATTCTTTGTGTGGTGGCTCTTTATTTAAATGCAGTTCATCTGAAATAACTAAATCAGTACATTAAAAAAAATTTAATGTATGACATATTAGATCATAAAACAACAATTTTTCTATTCTAAATATTGTTTAAATTTTAAAAAATTTTATTATTTTTAAAAAAATACTTTTCTGTGTAATAAATTTTACATTTGTCTCTTAGAGTGTGATGTCGAAAATTACAAGTCACATTGGAATGTGCTAAGATAAGGATGATTTGAAGCAACAATTGCTAATACTTTGACAATGGCAAAGTTGTGGAGCTTGGCAGCCTATAGCGTTTGCTTCCTTATAAAGGAGCCCGACAGACTTTTCTTAATGCTGCCACCGACTTAGTTTGATTTCCCACATGTCCTTGACCTCTTGTGCCAGCAGGTAACAATGAACTATGACACTCAACAATATACATTCAGTCATGGGTTGGCTCCCGCCCCTCAGCTTCACATACAACAGCAACAGCATCACCTGCAACAGCATCAGCTGCAGCAGCACCAGTTTCAGCAACAACAGCAGCACATTTTCCAGCAGCAATACAACCATGCCATACCTACATCCAACGTCTACCAGTTTCAGTTTGCTGGAGGAGGAAACTCAATTTTTCAACAAAAAGACGCACACCAGATGGGACTGTCGGGTGGGATGCAGCAGAGAATCGGCCAACACAGTATGGTCTCCCAGCCTTTCATCAAGCAAGGAATGCCACTTGGTGGAATGGATGGGCATTCCATCCACGTAGTAAATGGGCTCGATGGGATGATCTACTCGCACCCTAAGAATAGTTTAAAAATAATCACCAACCCAGATAACAGAATGATGCAGCAGCCAGAGGGCAGTCTAGGTATGCAGCAGGCGATTGTTGGTGTGGATATGGTGGGAAGCTCCAACTTCATAGAGCAGAACCTGGACACTCAGCAACATCAGAACCTTGCTGTCACAGGTCAGGGTAATATGTTCACATACAACAAACACTTCACTGGTTGGCTGCAGCCCCAGAATATCAATGCGGCCAGCAATGATCAGTGCCAGGCCATTGGTCAAAGTTCGTTGCCGTCTTTTAACCACCTGTGGTCAGGGTTTCACCAGAAGCAGTTGGGCGTGGTTCAGCATCATCAACATATCAACCAGTATCAGCAACCACAGCAGTTTCAGAATCCCATCCACCAACAGCAGATCCAAACTCAGCAGTTCACTGCATCCAGCTTCCAGGCTCTGCCAGGTATTCAGATGATAAAGATGCAGCATCAGGGGCCGCAGCAGAAACCACAGCAGATAACTGTGCCTGTGTCGATACAATCAGTTCACCATCTTCCCTCGCAGTTTCACTGCTTCTCACCTTCCCAAGTTAATTTAATGTCTTCAAACTGTGGGGATAAGGAACCTGAAAGAGGAAATGTAAATGCCGAAAAGGGGATACACACTTCATTATATTCAGCACAGCCTTTACAAAACTGCCAGTCTATATCATCCCCTTGTGTGGAGCATAAATCTACCACTGCCGTTACCTATACAATTTCAGGGCCTCCAAAAGTTACAGTTACTCTGGATTCGCTTACTCATTGTGAAACATTCCCTCCTAATCGGTTCCTGGGGAAATCTGATATGTCTTTCAACCCTGATATAGCATCTTCAAATTGTGTAGGTAAAGGAAAAACTGTAAAAATTTCTAGTAATTTAACTTCAGCTGTCTTACAAGAAAATTGTTCCCACCAGCGACAGTGGCAAGCTGTGCAAAACCAAAGAACTCAGTATATACCCAAACCCCTTTTTCACACTTCCTCGACTGGTAGTTCTTTAGAGAGATCTTCTTCTGAAAGCTCCAACTTTTCATCCCCCCCTTACACTTTTACACCACCAAGTAGTACAGACTCTTTATTTTCCCCCGTATGCTCACAGTTTCCCAAGGTGAACGATTTCACTTCAGGCAGAACTATGGCAATAACCCCATCACCATCAGCAGCACAATATTTAGCATCGCCTGTAACGTCATCCTCTCAAATTATGAGAGAAACAGTGCAAGCTGCCTCCCTTGTTGCAACAGTGCCCACACCAGCTTTATCCATAGCTTCAACGTGTACAACAACAGTGACCACCACAGTGGCGTCCAGCTACCACTCTGTTGCCTTAACAACAACATCCATAACATCAACAACTCCATGTTCCAGGGAAAGCACAAGTATGGCATCAGTTCATTCAGGGGTACTGTTAAGCAGCTCTAGCAATGTATTGTCAGAACACTGTAACCGATCATGCAGTCCTGCACAGAAGCAGTTTGTATCAGGGTCTGGTGTTGCTAATGGGAGGAAAGTGAAAGTCCCTTACAGCTGGCAGAGGAAATTAGAGAATGGAATTATTGAATATTTAAGGTAAAAATTTTATATTTAATGTAATTACTTCCTGCTTTTAGAAAGATAAAAAACCTGCAGCTGTGTTGCTCTGTTATGATGCTAAGTAAAGATTTAATAAATAAAATCTTGTTCTTGCATATATGCATAATTATACTTTGACATGAGTATTTGCTTTAACTTTGTTTAAACACATTTTTAGCATTAAAAGAAGTCATCGTTCTCAGTCTTTTTCATTTAAGGGCAAATTATAGAAATTAAATAATTATATCTAAACCTTTTCAGGGTTTTCTTTCTTAAACTTACAAAGCTGTATTTTTCTTGCTACTGTGATTAGGGGCATTGAAGAATAAATTTATGTTTACATAAAAATTAAGTTATTTTGCAACTCTTGCATATACAGACCTCTTAACTCTTACAATTTTGCTGTACATTGAATGATTTTGAGATTTATTTTACAGCTTTACATTCTCTCTCTCTCTCCCTCTCTCTCTTCCCCCCCCCCCCCCTCCCTTCTTGGTTCCAGCACTTCTTTGTAAATGATGTCCTCATTTGTTAATTCATTCTTATTTCAATAAATTTTATGTTATGCTGAACTGACTTCGAGTTGTTAAACCATGTTACATTTCACCGGCAACTTTTTTTACCATTAACAGACTGATAATGTGATCAGCATGTTCACCCCAAAATATTAATTGATAACTATAGCAGATACATGTCTGCAAAACCAAGTGAGAGCATATTGCAATATAAATCTCAATCATCCACTTTTGGAAGTTACCTTTTTTGACGTCAGCTTAACTCGATTGCACTCAACATGCGATGCGAGCAGTTATTGTATACATTTCATGCACTGTTAATGTTCATTTAATTACTATTTACATACTGTATTGTACGATATTGTATGATTTTAGGAGTTCGATGGTAACCAGGTCTGCAAATATAATTTTTTTATTTTTTTTCAGTCCCAGTGGTGTGGTCTTGCAATCCTTGGACCAAATATGCAGATATTTATTGAGCGATACAACCTGTAAGTGCGGACTAGAGTGTCCGTTGCAAGTTGATACGTTCTTTAGCTTTGACCCAGAGGTTGGTAATCAGCCCTGGAATTCCAATACAAGTTGTGAAGACTTAGGGAACCTTTGCAATCATAAGCGTGAAATCATTGCTCTGGCAGCTTTCAATAGCTCACAGGCTGAAGCAGTGGAAAAATCAGCAGGTATGTTGAACTGTATGGTATTGTCACTTCCTGGTGGCTTTCCATTTTTCAGCTAGTGTGTAGCACCATTTACTTTTTTTATTGTATTGGTACCTAAATGAGTATTGGCCTCTTATCATATTCAGGAATGTTCGCAAGTGCACTGTAAGAGCTCTCCTCCCCTTTAAGTGGAAGGTCTTAACTCTGTCCAATTAATCCCTACAACTGTTGTCCTCCTGTTGTTCATTTGATATTTTGCCGCATCTGCAAGTTTCTATGCATAGTTTCTCTGGTCTCTTCATACTGAGTTCTATTGTTCTTTTGTCTCAAAAGAAGTTAAGTGAATCAGACTTAAGTTCATTCTCAGTTTTCTTTAGAATATAACATTTTCTAAATGTCACCTCAGGTGTTAATATATTTAGATGTTACATTTGTATACTAGCATAAGTATATTGTATTTGAAAGAACCATGACGCCCCCCTTTATCTGATCTTGAACCTCCTTTTCATAGCTGGACGGTCAGGCCTAATAGGTTGCTAAAATTTGATTTATTTTGGCACCAGAGTGAGAACAACTGAAGGTGATTAGGCAAATTTACACAAGGTAGGGTGAAGCTTAACAGAAGACCAGAAGAAAATTGATCACGTTGGTTTCATCATGGAAAAATTGAAACCTATTAATGGCCTGTAAAATAGAATGAAATATAATTGTAGTTGAGATCAAGGTACATATCGTGATGATTAAGTCCTGGTTTAACAAGCTTCATTAAAACAGAGGAGCCCTTTGTATTAAGTCCTTAAGTCTTTAAATATTAATTGAAGATAAATTATACGTCATAAGATAATCAATTTGAAACATAGTTAATATTGAAATTCTAATTTTGAATGAAAGTGAGTGAAAGATAGTAAATCTTAAATATTTTTTGAATATTTTGTTATTAACACATTTAATTTTGAGAGCAACTTCCACTACTAGCACTTAAAAAGATTTGATACCTCTTAAATAAAGTCATGATGAAATATTAATATTTAAACTTTTCATGTATGTTGAAAGTTTTAAATTTTACTTTGTTTATTCTCATGAATGATTTATTTAGTGAAATTTTATTTTCTTACTTTCTTCCAGTTCACGGAGTGCAATTGGGTAAAAAGAGACAAGACAGAAAGTCTCTCAGTGGTGATGAAAGCTTGATTGTTTCCCCTTTGAAGAGGCTGAAGACGAGTATCACAAAGGCTGTCAATAAACAATCCATGTTGCTAGGGAATGCATCACAGCCATCACATGTGGATAGTGTGCTGTCAGCAGATGATAAATCTTCTTTAGTCAACAGTGATTTGCTATTTGCCAATGTCAATGATAGAGCATCTGTTTCCCCTTCCAACTCACAAGGCACTCATGAAAGTGGAAGCTCTCTTGGAGATTTTTCAGGACAGCCAAGCCCAGTGGGTCATCCCAAACAAATGCCTGCATTCCCAAGACAGCTGTTGGATGCTGAAGAGGATGGGAAATTGGTGGGGTCATCGCCACATCCTTGTGCTCGGGCAAGCCCTAATTTGAATAAACAAACATTCCTTATGCATCACCAGCAGGCAGTTCCAGGGGGGAAACATCAGAGTTTTTCTGGGGGCAACAGCAGTGGAGGTCTGTTTGATCAAGGCGGTGGAAGAGAAACGCCCTTGCAGAATCACGCCTCGGGGAGGGTGATTTCAACAAGCAAGCAATACCACCATGGAGATCTTCAACAACAGGGCCAGGCTTTGAAAAACTCCAATATCTACTTCCAACAAAACCAAATGTATCTCAACAACCCCCAGCTGGCACAGCACACTTCTGAGGGTTTTCCCCCTGCAATGTGGAAAGGTTCTAGCCCTAATAGATCAGGACCCATCCCTCACCAGCACAGCCCGAGAACTTTTCAGCCTGATATTAAATTTCATCATTCAAAGTACAGCAACCCCCAAACTAACACTTTCCCCAAGCACAGCACACCGCAACAGCAACAAGTGGCTGGCCTCTCCTGGCTGGACCCAAAAAAAACAAAAACAAAACGGCCAAAAAGTAAGAAAGACAAACAGAAACAGAACACCAGCATAGTCGATCGCAGCTCCCCGTGTGCGAAGTCTCCATCAAAAACAGTGAAAAATGCAGCAATACCGTCCACAGCTGTATCGTTTTTTGACAATCCTACAGTATTTGTTGAACAGCAAACTGCCATTATAAACAATTCTATAGCTTCATGTCAGATATCATGTTCCTCACCTACTCCCTATAGATCAGACTCTACAAATACAAAGCACATCACTACCTTTCCATCATATAAGAATTTAAAAGTGGGCAATTCACATTCTGAAAGTGGTAAAAGTTTGGGAGTTCTAGACAACTCAGTGGGATTAGACAATCTGGAGATTGGCATCAAAACTGAGACAGATGAACAGAAGAGCTCCACGGATTTGGAAAGCAATAGAAGTTTCTCAGATACAGCTGAAAATAATGATTCTGCTTATTTGAGTCAAACTGGAAGTGACCAGGAAAGGTCAGACACAATCAGTGGCTCGGACTCTGTTGAAACAAAATCGAAATGTTCTGATGTCTATGATTTTAATATGTCTGAAGACAGAGAAAGCAAACCCTCAGTGATGAAGCAAACTGATATCATTAACTCAGAACCAAGTGAAAGTGATGGAGAGTTGGCTTCACCAAGACCCAGCTCTGCCCAGAGTAAAAATATGCGTCCAGTTAAAATAACTGAAAAGAAAACCACTAATAAAATAAAGCCTCAATTAAAAGCCTGCTCGAATAAGAGAGAGATAGCCAAGCTGGATGTAGAATTGTTAAAGAAGAACTGGCCGGGCAATCTGAATGGAGACCTTTCTCAGTTACTAGCCTCCAACAACTGGAACATTCCAGCCCTACAGCAAGTGCTTGCCCAGTATAATGCGGGGGATCCAGGCCAACTGAATACAGCCATCCAGCAAGCAGTATCACAAGCCGCAAGTGCAGGGGTTGAGTTTCCGGCCAGTAATTTATTGTCTGCAGCTGCGAGGGCCCAGCTCAACATGCAGTACAAGGATCATGTGACTGTCACTTTGTCAAGTGGTGTTGTCAACACGCCAGCACTGCACACAAGCAAAAATGATGTTCTGGTTTCAACAAGCCCCTGCGCTACAAGTCACACTGAACTGAAAACTTCAGTGTCAAATACATTGTGTGGATCTGTTGTGAATCCATTAATTCCACACCTTCACCAGCCTCATTCTTGTATACAACAGCTACCAAACAGTTCGAGCCTTATAGGTAACATGATGCAGCTCCAGCAGTTAGCCTCAGGAAATTTTGCCATGAACATGCTCTTACCAGCTTGTGGTCAGGGTCAGACTTATACATCAGATTCTATTCACACTGGGACATACACAGCAGAGCACGACATGAAGACACCAGGACAAGGAAACATGAACCCTCTCATGACACAAGGTATCCTGGCCACCGTTTCTCAGTCACCGGAGATGGGCTCCCAGTTGAAACTGTCTGTCGCTTCTGTGATTCCCTCCGGGCTTGGCCCCCAAAGTACGCAGGACACCATGTTGCTGAACAGCTTTGGGCCACGCATGATAGTCAACAATCCCATGCCCCCCGTGTCTGTGTCTGTGGTAACTAATGTGACTAAATCTCTGGCACAAGTTGTGCCCACCATTGGCATTAACCACACTGTATTCAGCGCCCAGCAGCTCATTAACTCGCAGCAGAGCACTGCGCAAATTATAAACACAGCTGGTGCACCCCCTGGAACCCATGTGATAAACTCTTCACCTCAAGGGCCACAACTGGTCAGCTCGGCACCTCAGGGGACGCAGTTTGTGAATCCCTCTGGACAGGGTGCACAACTTGTCAACAACACATCTCAGGCTACCCAGTTAATGAATGCTCTGTCTGTACAAAGTCTGAACAACCAACTGCTGATTACCAACCCGATCCAACAGGTTTCTCCTTCAAATTCTCTGTCTCAGCTCTCTCCAGCCATGGCGGCTCAGCTGTTGGCCCAGGGGCAGCAGCAATTACAACAAATGTCCCCTTCATTTTTGCAAAGTCAAATTCAAAAGCAGACCCAAAACTCTATGCTTGGTGGCCAAAATATGTTTGCTAGTGTTTCCCTTCCAACTTTGACTGTGACCTCTGACCACTGTGATGTCATAGCCAGCTCCATCCCCCAGAGCAGCTTGATCAGCAGCATTCAGAACAGTCAGAGACCTGAAGATCAGATGGATAAGTCTGATTTATCTAACATGAAGGACCCCATGGGGAATCCTTCAATGTATGCTTCAACAAGCCAGCCTCTGTTTGTCATACCCCAGGGTAATGCCAATCCAGTAATGCAAGTCATAGGCACCCCGCAACAGCTCAGCTCTGCACAGGGTCTGTCGGCGGATATGAACAACATCTCCCAGATCTTCAATCCAATCAGCATACAGCAGATGATGAACACTGTCAGTCTTGGCGGGGTACATCAGCAGCACCAGCAGCCGTTTCAAATACTTCAACTACAACAGCTGTTGCAGCAGATTCAAAACCAAGGTCAGAACCTTCATGGGATTTCTCTTCCACTGAATCAGAGCTCCAGCCCTAGCCAGGCCACCCTGGGACCTCAGACTGTTGTAGTTCCACAACAGAGCCTTCAGCTGAATTCAGTCATGGATATAAACACTCTGCACTCCAGCCTGTCCCCAGTGGCCCAAGGTTACCAGAATCAACTGTCACCGGCCGCAGCCCAGCTTCAGCACATCTCGTCGGCTCTCACCGTCCATCAGGTGACCCCAGTTAACACCGGCGGGGCTGTTGGCGTCATACACAACACTGGAGTCCAAGGCTTGATCCAGGCTCCTCCCAAAAGCCTGTCCTCTGTAGTAGCAACAGTCCAGCAGTCTCAGCAGATAGCCACAGACCAGGTAAATTCCATTAACAAAACCCAAACCATAACTCCCTCAGGTATCATGACCCAGGAATCCAGTGGTCCATCAGCCTCGGTACAAACTTCGATAAATAACGCTTCTAAAATCTCATCTGTTTCTAACGCAGGAACAAAGCTATTACATTCGGGTAAATCATCTAAATCTAAATCTGCAAAGTCCAAAAAGTCAGAAACCAAAAGAGTCGTTGATCCAGAGACTGAGAAAAATGAAGAGGATATTGTTGCAACAGTACAGCAAATTTTAGCGCAGGCTGTGCAGCAGCAAAAAGAATTGATATTAGCTGCTAAAAACCAGCCCCCACCTACTCCAAAGGGCAAAAGTAAAAAGTCTCAGTTGAGATCAAAGTCAAATCTAGGATCTAAGGAACATGACCTGGGAAAACTGGCAAGCATATCTGACGAGTCTGGCTTTCTTAAATCAGAAGGCTTCTCGATACAGGATAAATTAGCCTGTGACGTCACTTCAAAGTGTTCAGAGACTGTTGATATGAGCCATAGCCACTCAGCTCCTGTTACCAACTCTAGTCAAAGTGAAGTTATCCAGTCAACAAGTCTATCCAACCACATCCAGCTTTTACCTCCGTCAGCACAGATGCATAGCTCCTCCCATGTTCTTAGTACAGGTGTCACTACTCCTTCAGTCACTAGTTTTATGGAACAAACCCTTAATGAAACAACCAATTTAGTCAATTCAAATGTTAAAAAATCTGCCATATCACTTAAAGATCACTTGTCCTCCATCATTTCTAGAGACAAAGATGGAAGCAAAAATAAAGCAGCTGGGGGTGTAGTTCAGAGATCAGGGAAGGGTAAAATGATTATAGAATCTAGGGCAAATCATGCACAAAGTGTGCCAATTTTAAATGGCGAAGTGTCTGCTGCTCCAAAACTTGTTAGAAAATCTGTTAAATAAATTTTCCCCAGCCAAATCCTTAAAAGTATTTTTAGTTGCCTAAGAAATAATGCAGTCTGACCGTATTTTAGCATCTAAAAAATATGTGTAAGCTTCATTCCTTTTTATTAAATTAAAAAAAACATTCTTAGTGCAGATCGCAATGAAAAATGTCAATAATGAGAGAGAGAACCTATAATCCATATAAATATATATATTCAGTAACCTCACAAATATCATCTTATTTTTCTCTCTCCAACTTCAGTGTCCACATAGAACTAATGAGCACTTCTTGAGGCCAGACTTTTATCAACAACACCAACAAATTCTGAGTTGAAGAAGGCAAACCTGGCGAGAAACACTATACCCTAGAAACAAATTATTACCTATGACAAACAAATTGCAAAAGAATGTGTGGCATTTACAAAAATCTACACTCAAATGCCAAATCTTGTAAATATGAAGATGAACACAAGTGACATTTGAAATGTTAAATGATTTTTTTTTTTTTTTTACTGGTGTGAACATATTTCTTACTGTTGTTTTTCAGTTTTTCTAAACTTTTTTTTTTTTTTCATATTTTTTTAAGAATCTTCATAAATAAAAAAATAAACAAAAGTGAAATTTGAAATGTTAAATGATTTTTTTTTTTTTTTTACTGGTGTGAACATATTTCTTACTGATGTTCATCAGTATTTCTAAACTTTTTTTTCATTTGCATATTTATTTAAGAATCTTCACATGCAGAATTGAGATAATTATATAATATAAGCTTTTCATATTCATTAAATAGAAAAATGCACTTTTTTTAAAAATAAAAAAAATCTTGCTTTGTTTTCAAAGAAATTATATTAAGTATACAGATGAGTCAATTGTAATATTTTGTGGTGCTGAGTATTAGAGAGAGGGAAATAGATTCTGTCTCTTTTGAGCTTATACTAGGAGTTAAAAAAAAACTTTCATCACTTTTGCTTTAGACTCAATAAAATTTGTTCTTTCATTGACTCATATCCGAGGCTATGTGATGTAACATACGTTTACAAACCTTTGTTGTGTTTTAAATGATCTGTTGTTTTTTTCACTTGCATAATAATTATAATAATAGTCTCTATAAAATGATTTATTTTGAGCACTGTTTACAATATAGTACTAGTCCATGGCCTGCCATGCTAAACTTAGGGCTATACCATTTAAGTACTCATCAAGCTACAACATATTATAAGTGTGTGTGTGCATGCTGTGGTAAAAACCATTGAATAGTCCATAGATTATAAAAACCAACACAGTGTTCAATACATGAATTTATAATTCTTCCTCCATCTTTGTATAATACCACTAATACCATAATAAATATGCAAACTCACATCAATTTTATACAGTATTTTTATTTGTTTAAGAACTGGTAGCAAAGGTTTTGATAAAACTTGATTTGTAACAAATTAATACTAGGATTTCATTTACTTGTTAGCTTCCATGTCATGAGCTTAGTAATCCTTTAGGTTTTTGCAGAGACCTTTTCTTTTCTTTTTTTTGCCTTGACATTCTCTCTATTGATAGTGATTACAAAATATTATTTCATCAGTGATTCTAATATTACAACATATTCAAGTCATGTAAATAATCATTGCTTAAATTATTGCACTTTAAAATTTCACTCATAAGCTATCCATTGCTGGTTTGCGGTCATTTCTCTAAATCTTATATGAGAGTAGTACATCTGTCTTTTCCTGGTATGCTCTTTTTCCCTTTAGATTGAAGCTCTGCTCATTTAACTGAATACATACCATTGTTACTGGTAGTGTTTAGGTCAGTATTGATTTTTGATAACTGGAGACTTTGGTTGATTTAACTCTTCCAATATTATAAGCGGTTACGATCAAGAATCTACTTACAGTTTTATTGATTCTTCATTTATTCATTACAGCACACACCCTACCTACACCAAATCATATACCTACACAAATACATTCTTACATTTCTTACCAGTTTGTGATTAATAATTATGGTCCAAGTATTTTTTTTAAAGACATAGTTATTAGTAATAGTATTTTGTGTCTGTGCTAAAATGGCATTTTAAAAAAAAATTGAACATTGATTAATTGTGATTATTTTATAATGCTTTTTTTTTTTATTTTTTTTTTTTATTTTTAGTACATTTGAATATATTTTTCTACCATAAAAAGTATTTGTTTTAAAGACATTGTTTTTAGTAATAGTTTTTTGTGTCTTTGCTAAAATGGCATTTTAAAAAAAAATTTAACATTGATTAATTGTGATTATTTTATAATTTTTTTTTTTTTTATTTTTTTTTTTTATTCTTAGTACATTTGAATATATTTTTCTACCATAAAATTGTGATCACTTTTTCTTCCTTCCATGTCCCACTCCCAATCAAATGTTTTGTTTTGTTGTTGATTTTTTTCCTCCCCCTCACAATTCCATTGGTTTGCACATGTTGATTCCCACCCTCCCCCACTTCTCTTGGTGATCATGCATAACAAATGACTTTGAAACAGACAGCATGTGATTAGTTTTATTTTAAATTTAATCTGTTTGGTTGTGTGCAATGTAAATGATACTTGGGGAATGACCTTAGTTTTCTTTTATCACTGAGTTGGAGGCAATTCAGGTTTGTGACATCTGCAATAACATTTTTCCCTTCATAATTATTTATCATTAAGAAGCTGTTAGAAGATAATGTCAGAAACTATTACAGCCACTGTCCATAACTGCTATTTTGTGTAATTATTGAATATTTTGCTTTTAAGGAAAGTCTTGTTATGTATTGGTTAAAGTAATAGTTGTAAATTCCCTCAAAGCACTGGAATAAAATAAACTTGAATTTAATAAGACTTGTGTTAAGTTGTAAGAGAAAACTTGAGATGTCCATACATTTGAAGGTATGGACTTTTTTTTTTTTTTTTTTTTTTTTTTGGAAATAAAGATAGTGAATTGGTAGAGTGGGGTGTTGCCCTAAAGAAAAAAGTGACAGTACCATTTAAATTGATTTCCTTTAATTGTATTTCCTTCTTTACTTCCTTTTTTTAAAATATTCAAATTAATTACAACTGATTTTAAGTAGAGTCTTAAAATAAATAATTCCGTACTTATCTCCAATCCTTAATATAGTGCTTTATTCAATCAGCTCCCCCGCCCCCTTCTCTTTTCCTTCTCTCCCCCCCTTGCCACCCCTGTCCTTTAAAATTAATTACACACATGGACAGATTTTAATTCAAGGAGTCATGGGTTTCATTTTGGCCAGTTTTAACAGGATTTGGAGATATAAAGAGCTTTGAAATTCTATAATTTACATTATTCCAAAACTTTTTTAAGTGTTGATGACAAACATCTTTGACTCTCACAGTAAAATAAATCAAAATCTAACATTTTACAGTTCTATGTGAACAAAAGTTTATTAAAAATAATTTGCTTATGTCTCTTCAAATAGATCCATAAAAAAAAGAATGAACTATTTTGGCCACTAATTATTACATTTTCAGTTGATATTCTTGGAGCTATAACATTAAAATGGTAGTTGACAAACTTTGGTATCAACCAAATGAACAAGGCCAACAAGACATTTATTTTCAAATTCTTCTCTTTCAAGGCACTGCTATCACAAGTTTTAATGTTATTTGCAGTTTCTTCTTAGGTTTCATAAAAGCACTTCCTAAAAATCAGTGCCTGTTTTAACTATGCTGAAAGACAGTGGCTGTACAACTTGCTTGCTGTGGGTTTATTTGTTACTGGGTTTATTCCTGATGCTTGTGTATTCTAGAGAAATCCCTGTTTTGTCACACAAGACAAAAACCAATAATGAACTCATTCTCTACTCTATGTAGATGTGCCATTTTTTTCTATTGTGATTTTTAACAAAATTAAACTCCATTGCTTAAATATAATGTAGTTCTTTGAAATTAATGCCTTAGATAAAGGAGAAGGTTACATTTTGTGTGAAAAAAATCTTTATCCTGTAATTTACATCATATGGTTATAAGTATTGTATACATATAAATATATTTAAAGGATATGTATACATAATATTAAAATGCTTTTATCTTTTCAAGCTACTTTTTTTAAATATGTGAGTTTAAGACATTATTTATTTGTACTTTTTCTTGTAAATTTGACATGATTCATTTTGGCAAACTTAAAAAATTGCATGAATGCTGACATTTTTTTAAAGAAAAAAAATGGGCGTGAAAAAAATATGTAAGAAACCACTTTATGATACTTCATAAAACAATAAATGTTAAATATGCATTTGAAAAGTTTATAAAATGATGTTTTATTGTGTCATAAGACAGCATTTTTGTTTGAGATATTATTGTTTACTAAGACAGGATTTGTGTTGAGTGTGCAAGATGTGCTGTGAGATCTGTGATGGTCTATGAGGTTTTATGCCACCATGACACTTACTTACTCCCCTTCTTCAAATGATTAATTTATAATATCATAATGCACTGCTTTTATTGTGAAGTCAAAACTTTTGACTACTTAGACATGTAAAAACGGATTTTTACCATGTAGCATCTTCAGTATCAAACCACAGTTAAATTTGAATCAACAAATTATACTGATTGGAATGTAAACTATTGAATTATTTGGAGATATTAAAATCAATTCAAAGAGTTCAATACTTGTCATATTGTGTTTTAGGTTATTCATTTCCATTGATAGTGGCAGTTTTCAGCATTGACTCTTTTTTGGGCATTAAATCTTCATTTCCTCCATATCATGAAATTGAAATTCATCTGCATTAACACAACACTTCATTGCAGACCAAGCATTTATGTGTTACTGGTGGTACTCGATCTACACAAAATATTTTTCAGGTCTGATTTTTGGGGGGTGGTCGGATAATGCTTATTTATAGTGCAGAGATATTAAGCTAATGCATTTGTTTATAATTATGTAAACTAATTTAGCTTATGGTAAAGATGGAACTACTTTATTGCACAACTTGCCTTGGGTTGAAAATGCTGCTCCAACATCAATGGGTACTTGCTGGAGAAATAAACCCAAACCCAAAGAGGAAATTCATATTGATATTGAAAGTCTTCAGAATAATATAATATAAAAATAAACTGGAGGAATTCAAAAGGAATACGGTCTCAAAATCTTGTTTTTGTCTCACAACAGTGAGTTGCCCATATTTTTAAACAAGAAAGGCAATTTGAAAAATTATTGTATCAAAAGTAAATTAGCCAAAGGGATGTTTTTCAAAGAGTACTCCATCATTCAGTTAATTAAAATGAGATTTTTAAAAATAATTCCCAATTATTTTTTTCACTTGTGTATTGGAAATATGTGCAACTTGCCATTTTCTCAAACATGTATTTCTTCCATTACATTCAAATACACATTTTTTAATTCACTTTGCTAAGGAGGAGATTTTCAGAGGGCTTTGAAAATTATCACAGGTGGTAAGGACAGTTTAGGAAGAAGTTTCAATAAGTGATTTGAGAAGTTTAAAATTAAACATTCTCTTCCAGACATGAAATTAATTTACTTATCTTGTGTCATATGTAAAAAAAACCCAGTCATTTGATGTAGTTCTACATTTGATGTAGTTCTACGGAGTAATGAGATATCAACTCTTTTAAAAAAATTAAACTTCAGACTTGATTAAGAATGTGGCTGACGTGTTCCAAAAAATCCTTTTAATAATTACATTCTCATTGTACATTATTATTATATGCAGTATCCACGATTATTTATTGTTTAAATGTTGTGTCTGGTAGGGGATGAGCCAGTTGTGTATTGGGTATCACAAAAATCATAGATTTAAAAATAATTTATGTCAAACCCAAAAAGGTGAATTTCCCAATTGTGAAGACATATCTCCTGGCTTTTCCAACTGCAATATGTGATAAGTGACGACTGACCTTTTCTATAAATAAATTACAAGAATAAGGGTGGAATATGACATTCAAGTTTCTTTATTTTTTCTGTCTTGTAAAAAGTAACAACAGTTGATCAAGTTTATTTATATATTTTTTTTCCCTTCTGTAAGATGTTGGTTTTAGCCCAACCTCATGTGGGGTTAATACTTTCCTTGGAACAAAATACAATTTTACTGAACATACCAGGTTGATCTTGTTCTTTATTGTGTGTTCTGTTTTAGTATTGTTGTAAATACACACTGCAATGTAACAGTCATGGTTCAAAATTGTCAAGTAAGAAATAAAGACGTAACTGAACATTTAGTAAAACTTTAAATATCATTCAAATGTCTTAAAATGAGCTCCTAGAATTCAAAATTTCTTGTGCAGATGATATTGTTTTATTAGGTGTTTTTTTTAACTCTTGAATAATAATGGGCAAAATTGTATAAATTTTTATTCCCTTCAATTTCCCTAAAATAACTACAATATCTTCAGATACAAGCTGGTGTAATAGTCATCCACAGACTTTCATATCCAAATAATAAATATGTAAAAATACTTTCAACTAATTCAAATCATTTCAATCATACATGTCCAGTTTTGGAAAAGATACTCTTTAAAGAAAAAAAACAACCTATTATTTATAAAACGCTATTATTTTGGAGCAGAAATCAAATATATAACTCAAAACTACAAATAGTTTAGTTTTGTGAATCACATGACACAAGTCTTATAATAAATGCTTATTTTATTTATTGAAGAACATCCAGATCTAGGGCTCCCTTCATCACACGACAAATTAAAATAATCTTATCTCAACAAGTCTTTTATTCATGTTTGCTTCTTCACACACTGTCATTTTCACTAAATTTTTTTTGTAAAATGGCTTCACTTCACAGGACTTTCAAAGTTCATCTTTTATAACCTTGTAACATATGTACATAATCAATAATCACAGTTATGTAAGATATTTCTTATCAAAACTCTTCCAATTTTTTTATCTCTTCTGCTAAGTTTATATTTGTTCCTGGTGGAATAAATTCTGGTGGATTTTTGCCGAACACAATATTAAGAATAGCTCTAGCTGGATTAATGCACACTTGAGGGTTTTCAGGCTCATCATCAACTTTGCCATTCTCTTCACCTTCAACGTCTTCCTCATCATCAAGGGTTTCATCAGAGCTGAAATGTTTACAAATGTATCAGCAGTCATAAACTAAACAATAGTGTTCACTAATGATCAAATGGCATAAAATCAAATATTTATCCTGCTTGCCACAGTATACTGGATGAAGAAAACTGCATGTAATTATAGTAATAGTTATATATAAGGGAATATTGAACTTTAAAAGGGAATATGTCTCAATCGTTTCCACACCAAATGTAATTTTTTTGTGATATTTTCATTTCTACTGTTAGCTGAAGAAGGCTTTATGCCGAAACGTCCGTATCTTTTTGTCCTGTTCTCTAATTCAAGCTTCCACAAACCTCGTTTTACTATTTCATATAAATAATAAGGTGATATAACTGTTAATTTATTCCATACCTTGTGCTAGTGTCATCACTGTCACTATCATCCTCATCTTCTTCTTGATCATCTAATGCAGCTCTTTCATCTGAAAATTTAAAAAAACAAACTATTTAAGACAATCTTAAAACTATCTCAGTTACAGTACCACAAGCTCTATAAAAGTAATAAATATCTATAATTGAACCATCACAATTCTAACAGACATGTTAGGCTACAGTAAAAGTATTCCTTCTTTTCAAACTTTTTAAGTTAATGAAAGAAATAAAAAATTTCTATTAAAAACATATACCATTTTATTGGTCATTTACAAATACCACACTATAAAGATATGAAATGACCACTTATATTTTTGCCAAAGATGACACTCACCCAACTTTAACTTTCTTTGTATTAATGGCTGAAACTTGAGGGCCTCTGGATTCTTGGGCTCATACAATAAAACTTTAATAAAAAAAACAACTTTTAAAATGTTAAGAAAAATAGAGTTATGAGGGATCATTAGAGTTATTAATAAATTTTTCAAAACTATTTAGTCTACTCATTAAACTTTTAAGGTGCAATAGCACTGTACATTCTACACTGTTGATGAATATAGAGTTGAAAGAATACTGATTATGCTCAATCATACAATGACTGCTTCATGAGTGCCATACAAACAATAGAAATAGAACTACAAAATATTTAAATAGAATTTAATAAAAAACATACTCATTTGACACAATTTTTCAGCATTCTTGTAATCCTTTCTCATAAGGCAATCAACAAACTGAAAAAAGATTTTTAAAAGTTATTAAAATTGTGTTTTTTTATTATTTTGATGAATGCAACAAAGTGCTATTGTCAACTTTTTTAAAAAGCGAGTTACCTCTATTCCTAATAAATATCATTGTAAAAAGTGTTAAGACCCTTAAAAGTAAATAAGCCATGATAAAAATGAAAAGAAAATGCATTGTTACAGAAGCATGATGAGAAAATTAAATAACAAATAGATAAAATAAATAAAAACCTCCATTAAAAGCTCATTGGGAGCTCTCCTGTCTACTTCTACAGGGTCTTCATCTTCACTATCACTATTCTCACTATCTTCATTGTTTTTTTCAGAATCCTTGTCTTGTAACTTAGCTGTGGGAATATCCTTAACATCAATGGAGCTGATAAAATCAAATGTGTATTCCTCATCTTGATACAATTTATCTGTGGCATTCTTTTTGTCATCATGATTTTTAATTTGGAGACGCAATTTTGCAGCATGCTGAGGAGGCTCTTGATCCTTTTTGTCTCTAAAAAATGATAAAATGATTTTAAAGTTATCTTAAAAGTTTGAGTTTAAAAAGCTATCTTTATATTCTAAATTCATTAAGTTGTATGGTGTTATATATTAAAAAAATCAAAGCCAGGGCTGTAGCTAGGCAATATGCTATTTCTGTTCCCGTAGGCTTTAGCATATACCTGATACTAATCAATTTCAAAACAATTGACTGTTACCACCACTTGGCTTCATTCATCAAGATACAATTATATGATAAAAAGATAAATGTTTAACAAATAATTTAGGTTGATTTGTTTTTTATGACACACCTAAACAGACAACAACCAAGATTGCAGTTAAATATCCATAATAAAATGGACTAGGCCATATAGTAGAATAATATCCTAATGAAAGGTGTTTATATAATTAATACCTGGCATGTCCTTGTTTTTTGTCCTTTTCTCTCTTTGCTGTAAAAAATAAAGTACAAAATATCTAAATTAAAACTTATGAGAAAATTGCTTAATAAATAAACTACAACTGATGCTGTGTTGCAAGGAAGCTCAATAACATGTTGAAGTTTATCCATTTACCTTTCCATATTAATATAAGGCATACTGACCAAATGTTTTTCTTTTCAGCCCTATCTAGGAATATTTAATCCTTAAAAAAACATGACAGTTTAAATTATTATTTTAAGACTGGTATGGTGAAAACAAAAGATGGTGCATTAAATGGAAGTAACAAAATAAGAGTAAAATTATTTAGGACTGTTATTTTCTTTAAAATAGGTCTAGTGATACTAATACACTTACCAGTATTTGAAGTTTTATCAAAAGAATTCATTCTCTGTGTTTCAACTTTCAACCCTTGTAAATCTGCATTGTCAATGAATGCCCCAGAGCTGTCACAGAAAATGTTTTAGAGTTAGCTGAATGGGTTATAAAAATAATTTTGACCCTGCAATAATTAAATTGTAATTACATGACCTAATTTTTAGGACAACATTGATTTCACTCTCAAATCACAATGCTGAATGTTAGGGTAGCATTTGATTACTATGGAACCAATTACATACTTTTAAAAAAGAACAGCTAACTCTCATGATGTTCTGAAACATAATATTATATTGCTTATGGCTTCACAGAAGAGTAGAGTGTTTAGAAGTGCCAAACAGAACATTCTGGCTCGTTCTACAAGTCAACAATATTTTACATAATAATTTAAGTTCAGCAAAAAAGAAATATTAAATACCTTTCATTCTTTCGCCGAACAGCTTGTAAAGAGATCTGTTTAGTTGGAGTAATAGATCCCTTGCTAAAAGCTGAGTCTGGTCTGGGTGGGGTTGAACCAATACTTGCTCTAGACCTTATAGTTAAATTAGAGTTAAGACTAGAATAATACTGATAGATCTGTAAGTAGTGTAAGATCCTTATTTAAAAAAAATGAAAGGTCATTTTAGATAATTGTACAAATAAATAACTTTTTGGCTTAAACTTCACTTTTGTTTTACACTGATAGCTGACTTGAAACAGCAGAATGTACTTTCATTTAACTAATGTTATTTGCAATACAGTTTTAACATTTTGATATTTTAAACAAAATTAGGGTACAAAAATAATTAATATTTCTTCAACATAAAGGTATTGAAAGGAGTGAAATTTAAAAAAAAGCTCTGCCTCTTACCATGGTCTTGAAGGAGGTTGTGAGGATATGCAACTTGAACTGGTGCCATTTGTTGCAAAGAGATCTGGACCTGGATGTATGAAGAATATTTTCAAACTATAACTATGAAGTTAGCCAAATCACTGGTATCTTAATTGTTACTTTAGTGTATGTTTATATATTAGATTAAAAAGATATCTGCATGGCTAACTGATGTCTCGTGAACGAAGACTATTAATTAACTGATCTGAATGAGGTGAAGTAAAGCTTTTTTCATTATTAGGCTTTAGTGGTCATTTTTAAGTTAGATTCAAACATTTATTGGCCGAAGTCAGAATATGGGTGTTGAATTTGAATATTATTTACAGAAGGCTTCAAAATTCTTCTCAATTTAACATGCTTAATTGTTAAAATATTTTTGAAACGTGGAAACAACCATGTAAGTGTAAGTCACATGCCAGAGTTAAGTATTGTACTGGAAGTCTCAGTTGAATGCCACTGACTTAAAAGCATGTCATTTACCAGCTCCAGAGTTTTACTACTGGTGCCAAAAAATGAAAAAGAAATAAATTAAGTTTATAATATGTGAATCCAGCTACTAACCATTTCCCTGTATAATCTCAAGACTTCCTGACTGTGACACCAGTTTTCTTGCTGACCTTCAAAAATAGATTTCTATAAAATTGACAAGAGTAATGCTCCTAATTATGCACAGATGCAGTGCAGTCTAGGATATTTTAATTGTAAAAATTTATTTTGTTGTGATTTCCCTGAAAATAAAATTCAAATTTTAGTCAATCTAAATTAAGATAACTAGATTTGAAAATAGCCCTGTGATTCAAAGATATGCTCTCTGCCTCTCAACAATGAACAAGAGGTTTGTCCCAGGTATTCCAAGCATTATGGGTAAGAAAAATATGGAATGGACTTATCAGCCCAATAAGGAAGATATTCTTGCTAAGTAAAAAAAAACCAACACTTCAACCAGTGATGTTGGAAGATAGAAGTCAAGTTGAAGTGGTATTAAAAAATCAGCTGTCTATCTATGCAAAAATGGAAGTAGTTTTATTTACCAGTTAAGTAGCAGCTGCCAGAATAAACCCCAATATAAATTTAAAAATACTTAATAAGAAATACAGATTTAAAAAAGCATTTTACTTTAAAAGTAAAATCATAATTTAAAATCGTTTAAACCCTGGCAATACTAGAAAATAAATCAACACAAATCCAGGCACTTTTGGTTGATGAGGCTTGAATTTGAATGGTGATCCATCTAAGAAAGGGGTGGCCAACCCATGTCCTGTGGATGCATGATTTATCACAATTAACTTACTTGTTCTTCATTCAATTGACTAAGAAATCGGTTTTGAAAAGATAAGTGAGAGAAAAGATAAAATGATATCAATTTAGTTTAATTTTTTTTGTTTTATTATTTAGCATTTCATTCTGTTATATTATTTAGCATTTCATAATGTGCATTAAGAATAGATAAATAATTATATAAAGCATTTTAGTGGGTATTTTTAAAAATATTTTAATATGAGGTGTAATGACATTATTGACATATGGCCGATGAGTGTTTTACTCGCAAACAAAGTGTCCTGCGATGCCTTTTGGGTTGGCCACCCCTGTTGTAAGGGAAGAAAAACTCCAACCACAAACCTCTATTCCCTCTGGTTATTAACAACATGCCGTTATTTTCCTGCAAGTTAAAGACAACTAAAAGCTTTTTTTTTTACCTGGATGAGTTGGGTGTTCTTACACCTGTTGAGTCTTTAGAATTATTTTGGTTATAGCTCAGCTCCATAACAAGGTAAACTGACTATCAAGGTTTAATGTATTAATCTGAACAAGCTGTGCTCATTCAATAGTTTCTGATGATACAAAGAGAACAACCTTAATTAACAAAATAGATTAACTGTAACAAAAACAACAAATATTTAATTAATTGGTAATATGCCGGTAGTAGAAATTACGGTCAAAGAAAAGAAGAGATGCCATGATGTCATTTGCATGTTTTTGTTAAGTTTATGTTTTGGATACACTCCCTTTGTTTTTTGTGTTTTTTGTTACTTGAGTTACATTTTCCTTAATCTGACCATGGCATGTTTTGTATAAAAATTTTATTGGTTGATTAATTATAATTTTAAAATTTCATGGTTGGGTAATTGTAATATTTTAATTTTCCGCCATATTTGAAAATGGATTATTGCATGACAGCATGGTATTTTATTCATTGTCTGGATATTCTTTTTGGTGGAACCTGAAATAAAGTTTGTAAAAGTGTACCGTAGTCTATGACTATGAAACTGTTAGTGTTAGTTGGGTTTTCATTATTTATTTATTTTAGAATTTTTTTTTTTATTGATTTTATTTATTTTATTTAATTTTCTTGTTACAGTGATTAACTGCAGACTGCAGCCGTATACAAGTTTTTTACTTGAGGCATTAGGGCTAGTTTTAGGGTTCAGGTAAGGGATACATTTTCATTTAGGCTTGAGGTTAGGTTAAGGTATACATATAGGGACATTTTTTCATTAAATTTTAAAGTTTTATTCCTAATTTAAGCAGTTGCAAGTCACTTTATTTTTACACGGCCGCCTCTACCCGTGAACCCGTAAAAATTCACGGGTAGTGGCAACCAAGATGGCGGCCATGGGAAAATACATGGCATAAAGAAATAAAGTTGATAAAGTAATAAAGTCACTTTAATAAAGTGATTCACCTAACATGACATACTAATACTAATAAAATATAATATAATATCCCCCCACCCCTCTTATCTTTAAGTAATTTACTCAACTTAATACTAAATTATAAATAGTTAATGACCTCGTCGTGGAGATAGGGCCACAAAGAGGAAAAGGGGCACCCCTAATGCCTAATGCCCCTATGCCTATAGTATAGATATAACTATAGGCATAGGAGATAGGCCCTATTATTGAAAAAAGTGCCACCCAGGGCGGACAAGTAAAAGGACTATTTTGGCTTCCCTAATTATATCCCTTGCCTTGTCTTTGTGAAACACATGGGATATTATAATTTAATTAACTATTAAGGTCCAATCTACTATAAAGACTAACTAAAGAATAAGACTGATTTTGGCACCCTTGACTTGAGTGCCAGGACACAGCTGTACAGTGAATAGTTTAAGTTTAAGTATAGTGCATGGAGATGCCACAAATAACTATAAAAGTCTGGATGAATAAGTAATACTCACACTGCTGTGGCGATTCTAGTGTAGTGTTAATAACTCCTAACAAGTAACTAGTTTAATAAAATTAACCACTCACTTATTTTAAAGGTAAGTCTATTATCTTTGCGCCATGGCGTTCCTAATGCCGCCATCTTGGTTGCCATGGATCACGGGTGATACAACCAAGATGGCGACCATGAGGTTGGGGGCATCTTGGTTGCCATGGATCACGGGTGATACAACCAAGATGGCGACCATGAGGTTGGGGGGGGGGGGAACACAAAAAGACTTCTAAAATCCTAAGTCCTAAGCCTTATAATTATTTCTACGGCAACTTCTGGTGAAATAAATTAAAAACTTAATTTTTATCCCATATAAATTTATTAAAACACTTCATTGGTTCCTGTAACATGTATTTATTGTTACCCCATTTTTTTGTTATGTAGTTTCATTGGTTGTAAAGGGATTTTTACTTTAAAAAAAAAACATGTAGGCCTACCGGTATTTTAAAAAAAAATCAGTCCTTCCTCTTCTTTCATAAGTTTGTTTATTGTCTTAGTTAGAGGATGTGTGACCAGATTTTTTTCATTTTTTTCACAGTCTCGGATCAACAGCAATATTCATTCGGTTAAAAAGTCAGATTCAGAGGCATCGGCATCAGCTTCCACTGGGTGTAGGGACTGGGCTCTCTCGATCGTTGATGAAGGCCCCGTAGTGATGTCCATGCACTGTAGGTCAATTTAATGCGGTCTGTATCAGTATCAGTGGTGTTATGAAGTTTAAAATTTAAATGTTTTATAATGATTATGATAGGGAGCGTCCATTAATTACGTCAACAAAATAAGGGGAGGGGGGGTGGAAATGCTTGACAGTTGTTGACAAGGGGGAGGGAGGTGGGTTAGATCAGACATCATCAGTTGGCGTTAACGATCATTCGTTCTCTATTAAAATTTAATCTTTAAAATTGCCTGGTTATTACATTATTTTAATAATTTTTAAAAAATTATAAGTGTAAATGAGTGTAAATAGTCATATAATTTTTAGGCGTTTAACAATATAACATTTATTTAATGTGTGTCTGTGCACTGCAGATGGCTGTTTCAGATTTGTTAACACACTTTGTTAGTTCAAGAGAAGTCAAAATTTGGTCTCTCTTCGCCTGCAGATTCTGTTGCAGGTATGGAACAAGGACAAGGTTTAAGTGTCATGTGCAGTCAAGATAAATGATACTAATGGAGTAGGAATACGTTATTTTGAGAATTAGGTAAATGTAAAGTGAGTGACAATAATAACATCGCTGCTTGAACGGATTTGCAAAATCTGTAACATATATTTTGTATCTTAAGTCATGTTGAAAAGGCATGTTCAGCAGAACCGACAATGTCCTCTTGAACATAAGAAATTAGCACCTGCTCCTCAACAAAAAAGATTTCCACCAATGCGAGTAGCTGCAAGGAGATAGAGAGAGCTTATGGCAATTATTGCTCACACCGACAATGCTTCAATTTTAAGTGCTGAATAGTTAGATGAGGATGATGTTGACTTGTCTGGTAAATCAGTGCCGCAAGATGAAAATGATTAATTAGCTGCTATAGACTTTGCCATCAGGGGCGTCATTTCATGTTTTTTCAGGGGGTGGGGGGGACCCAAAACTTGGTCGGCTTGTCAAGTTGTTTATTACTGGAGGCACCACAGTACATAGCAATTTAAATAAAACGTGCAAATTAGGGGTTGGGGGCAAATGCCCAAGTTCCCAACCCAAACGATGTCCCTGATGCCCATTGTTACGATAGAGCAAACCTGGCTACTCGTTGGGAAGCAGCTAGAAACTATAGGCTACTATACTTTTCAGCTTTACTGACAATAATCACATTTATACCACAAACAATGATATTTAGTCTTTAACAACCTTTCAATTGATTCTGCATTGTAAAATTTAAGTGTGAAAACTGTTTAACTTGTTGACTAACAAGCTAAACATATACAGTAATGAAATTAAATGTTTTCCTACAATTTTATTTTCATTAAAATAGATCAGCACAAAAATTTATACATTTATTTATAATATAAATCCTTTTTTTTTTTGTGGTGGGGTGGTGTGTGAATTTGGGGGTCATTGAAACTTTGACAGTTGTTGACAAGGGGGGGGGGTCAAAAATTGCTTAAAAATTATTGACGTAATTGATGGACGATCCCATAGACCTCCAGTGTTTCTTCTCTCTTCTAATGGATTCACAACGTTGTGTTTTTATGTCACTAATGATCAATATCACGCCCTCTACCCTCCCCCTTTTCCTCAGAGTGTGATCATCGGCATTACGCACGCCCCCACCCTTTTTTTCTCTCAGTGCGCTCGGAATATACGGATAGTCCTTTGAAGCTGTATGGGGGGTGGGGTGGGGAGGGAATTGGAAGTTGATTTTGCTTTAGTTAGACATTTTTAACAATTAGTTAATTTATTACATAAAGTTTCCAAGGGACATTTTCAGCAGTTTAAGTTATCGTGCGGTTAAAATTCTATGGTACAAGTTTTTATTAATAGTATGTCATAATATGTTGTGACTCAGCGAGGGTATCATGAACTGGGGGTTGGAAGGCCTGAGGCAATAAATAGAAGTGTTTTCTCCTCAATTGTTCCTTTTGGAAGCTTATGCCAGTCCCTGATTGTCTTTTGCAGGAATGAGCAGGTCCTGTTCTGTGTTCTTGCTGTTATGAGCCGGAAGTGCCTGTCAATGGCCTCGTCGCTGTCTGTGGGGGGGGGGGGGGGCATTTCTGTTTAATGCTGGAGCAGTGGACCAGCCCATTATTTATCTTGTACATCAGGGAGAGCCTAAATAATCATCGTCGCCCCTCCAAAGGTGACCAGTCCAGTTTTCCAACATGCCGCCAAAAACAGGTGTTCCTGCAGTGGCTCAGGACAAAGCGTACTGTCCGTCGCTGGACCGCCTCAAACCTGTCGATGCTCTTCTGGGTGAATGGGTCCCAAACTGAAGATGCGTTATCTAAAGCGGCCGGACAAGAGCTTTATAGGCCCTTTCTTTCACACTTGAAATACCGATCTTCAGAATTCGCCTTTATAACCCTAGGGGTCTTGTTTGCCTGTTTGCACCAATTTTTAATATGCTCGTCCCAGCGGACCTCTCTTTGAATGGTAACGCCCAGGTACCTTACGGGGCGAAACTGGCTCAAGTATATGTCCATGCAGTTCTTAATGGTGGTGTAGAGAAGTACCACTTCTAGAGATGACAGTGACTGGCTTTTGGTAGGATGAAATTCCATGTCCCAGCTCATCTCCCACTCAGCTAACCGATTGAGATCCTGTTTTAGCTGGTCCTGGTCAGAACTGATGACGATCGTCCAATACAACACCGTGTCATCTGTGAACAGTCTTGCTTGGGATGTCAATTTTTCGGGTAAGTCATTGATGTATGCAAGGAACAAACATGGGCCTAGCACCAAGTCCTGTGGGGGGGGGGGGGGGGCTGACTCAACACCGACAAAGGGGGCGCTGGGTGCGTTCCCCACTAATGCCTGCACATGGCATTTGTTTGTCAATTTTTCGGGTAAGTCATTGATGTATGCAAGGAACAAACATGGGCCTAGCACCAAGTCCTGTGGGGGGGGGGGGAGGGGCTGACTCAACACCGACAAAGGAGGCGCTTGATGCGTTCACCACTAATGCCTGCACATGGCATTTGTTGTTAAGGAAGCTAGAGATCCATGTATTGGTAGTGCCTTGGTTCACATATTTCTGAAGTTTGTGTAAAAGCAAACTATGATTTACACGGTCAAACGCCTTTGCGAAGTCCATCACCAGTACGCCAGTTTGCTTGCTGTTCTCCAGATTGGTCATCAAGTCTTATACTCGGAGCAATGTTGTATTTTACAACACCACTGAGTTCACTGAGCGCAATGTTTTTGAAAACAACGAAGATAAAACAACAACTGAACCTTCTATTTCTATAGCACATCAGGTTTAGCTACAGGACATTCTACTTCTACAAGAGCTAAATCATCTTGCTATAGACAGAAAAAAGGTATTTGATTTTCCCGATTTCTCCATCAACAAAGATGTCAAACATCATAGAGTATATCTCAACAGTGGCCAAATTACCCTAAGCAGTATATTAATGCTATCTGTGGCTTTGGTGACAGTGAAGGATTATACAAGTCACATGTGTTGTTACTAGAGATAGGAATGGAACACAGTGGTGTAGCTAGAGTTGGTGTCTCCCGGTGCGGTAAGCTTATCAACCCCCAACCCCCCCCCCACCCCCCCATCCCCCCCCCCGACTTCAGCGATGTATTTCTTCTTGTTCAAATAAATAAACAGTAAAACAATGACAAGAACAAGAAACAAATTATTTGATGGTCAGGACTTAAATGTGTTTAAGAACTGTAACAACGTTAAGTTTAGTTGCTTCCACATTCAATTTACTTTATTTAAAATGTTTCTTTCCTTGTCTTCCTGTGAATCACTTGATCAAAACCAATATCGGTCACCGTATCGCTTGGATTGGTTAGATGTGTGGACAATTTACGTGTGATCGGTTATCCTTTTATAAAATTCTGTTAATTCGAGCAGTGTGTGCTCTATAAATTTGCAATTTTTCAATTTGGTGACACCGCATGAGATGGTGTCACCCGGTGCGGTCCGCACCCCCCTAGCTACGCCCCTGATGGAACACACCGAACTGTAAACTCGCTAACGATCGAAACAAACCTCAGCCTTACTGACAGCCGAACCCGATCTTCAGTCACTGAGTGTGAACCACCCCGAACGAACCTAATGCACAGTTATTAGAACCGACCATGTTTTACCACATCTCCCCGTCAACACCATTTCGTTCATAGGCTTGATTTGTATGAATGCATGACAAATTGAACAACATTATATGTAGCCGACTCTTTTCATTCAGTCTCCACATTTTTCAGCTTTCAAAAAAACCCCAACAAATTTAGAATTATATATCAATCTAATTCACAGTGTGTAGAAGAAGTCTTAAAGAGTTTTCTAGGCTGAGAAGATGGGGAGCCATATATATATGAACGAACTTCAGCTTTTGCTGAACCAAACTTCTTTAAATAGGGTTCGATTTCCATCTCTAGTTGTTACATGCCTGTTTTTAAAAAATAAAAATTTAGGAAAGATCTTGAACATCCAATTTATTGATAGGAATATACAAAACCGTGCACTTATGTCAAGGGCGACATTCATCGCCTAAGATATTTAACAACTCCATGGTGTAGTATTCTTCCAGATCTCACTTTTCTTTGTCCTGTGCGAATCATTTTATATTCATGATATCCTTTTATATAATTTATAATGCTTGAATTTCACACATTGCCAGTAGTAACATGTACAAACTTTCTAGGAGCCTCCTTACAGTCCAAGTTCGTTTCTTTCTTTCTTAACTCAAAACGTTGCACAAAGTAAAACAAATTTGTTTTATCCAAAGTTTTCATCAACGAAAATAACTTTTTTCCCCCGCAAAAGCCACGACTGCAATCATCTTGATTTGAATATAGACAGGCCTTTCCGTTTCACTTGTTTTCTCACTCCCCTGCACGCCTTCTTCAGCAGCTTTTTGAATTCGAGCTTGAGGCGGGGGATCCTCATGGGATATACAAAAAAGTTAAACACCGAGTTGGACACGCCTATCGTGTAGCAAAGGACAGACACCTCCAGGCTGACCTCAATGTCGAGGCTCCGCAGCACGTTGATCAAAAACGTCGGAAACCACAGAAATATGTAAACACAAAACATCAGGAATAGGATTTTCAGAGTCCGGATGTCCCTTCCTGAATAGGTCGGAACGCCGAAAGGAGAGCTCGGCGCAGAGCTTGTGGTCGTGGCCGAAAAGCTGCGGTCGGAGATTTTTCTCCTGAAGGCTGATCTGTACGATTCGGCAAAACTCAAAGATGATGGTTTTCTTACTGACGGGTTTGTTTTTAGTGATGGCTTGTCGTTTGCGTTATCTTCCAACACGATCGAGTTTGTTGCCGTGGCTGGTGACGCGATGCAAGGCGGTGAGCCTGCCATCTTTGTGTCGTCGCCGGCCATTGCGCCCGAACTTTGAGAAGGTGTAAAAAGTTCAAAAGTAGGTCTCTGTTGTGAAGGTGCGACTGCCGTTATCTTTTCGGGCTTGCAGCAAACTAGAGAGCCCCCAACACAAGCAGCTATGGAGCGATTAATCTCGGAGACCAACAGTGAGCTTTCAATGACGAACGAGTATGTCCCGTTCCACGCCACGCAGTCCACACGAGGTCGTGAAAACTCCACGGTATCTGCTGTTGTTTGTGACTTTACAGACCCGATTCTGTTTTTTTTACCATTCCCACTTTTCTTAAGGTCAAGGGCATATTTTTCATCGGAAACGTTATTGAAAACAAAAATGGAATTGGGTGCGCTCGTGTTGGCGATGTGCAGATCAAAGTTGTTGAGGTTCCATGCGGGTGTCTTTGGTTCTGTGCACCAGAGATGTGTCAAATGTTCAATACGGGTGACGGCTTTACCCAAACAGCCAGCCTTGTCTCTCTCAAAGCGCATTGTCGGCGTATTCATCTCAAGATTGAGCGCTTCCAATCCGGAATCTGCACTTTCAAAGTCACCGTGCTGTGCATGGGCGTGTCTCTGTTTTGTAAAAATGTTTTCCATGGACGAGATTCTCTTGTGGCCGCGCCTGTGCTTTAGGCATTTTCCCGCCTTTTGTTCCATGCAGAGCGCCGAAGGGAGAGAACTCGGAGACGGCGTTATTGTAATAATCCCGGGAAAGCGATTTTCTCTTGCGAGGGTTTCATTCATATCAAGCTCATGTCTCGGCTGGTTCTTCGCAGCACCTGTCAGGCAAGACTTATAAAAATCGTCCCTTTGAAGACTTTTATTATCTTTAACATCGGGACTACTGTCCGAAACACTGTCATCCGACTGACTTGTCAGTCTTTCCTCTTGCTTGTGTCTGTATGGTGTGAGCTCCGACAGAAATGAAAGCGGAGAATCGGGCACGGCATTCGATGGTATCGAGGACGTCGTCGTGTCCGTTGAAAATGTGTGCATGGGCAGATGTCGTAACTTCCGGCTATTCTTGACCACGCGAAACACTGACACAAACATGACGGCGGTCAGAACAATGGTGAATGTGAAGATGGCCGCTAGAAACAAGTGAAAATGTCGGTTAACTTGGGATCTGAACACTTCGGGACAGGACGCGTACTCCCAAGCGTGGTCAATGATGACGTAAGGAAAGAACGGTAAAATCGACGAGAATAGCCAGATCCCCACCACCGCAGACTTCACCAGGGACAGGTTCATGATGGCCTGATAATGTAGGGACATCTTTATGAAGACGAATCTGTCGATGGAATTCGCCAGCATGAACAAGAGGGAGGCGTTGATCATACTCTGAGAGAAGAATCCGTACAGAATGATACAGGCGGGGAGAATCTTACCCAGGTCCAGAAAGTGGAATAGCAAGTTCGCCAAGTTTGTGCCAGCGACGAACATGTCCGCGAAGGCGAGGTTGGTGATGTAGGTGGCGCTGGGTTGCCTCCTCAGCAAACGATCTTTGTATATGATGTTGATAATGAGTGGGTTGAGGAAGAGGACGATGACGTCGACTAAGATGCATAGCACCTTGTAGATGACCTTGACGCTCAGCGAAAGTGTCATGGCTGAGATGAGCAGAAGCAGTCTTTAATCACAGAGGCAAGTCGCATACGTTAAATGGAAATTTGAAATGTAGAGTGGAATCATCCGTGGTCAGCCGCAGCTTGTCAAATTGGAATGGACTTTCGACATGATCTTAGAACTCACAAATCTTTTTTTGTGTATAATTTCTGTAGACTGAGGTGACAAAAACACTGTGGACAGATTAAAAAAACAATAACTATAAACTGGTTTAGTGAAGTACAATAAATTTGATTATAATGTTAATACACTGTCTCTAAATGTGTTTAAGATGATAATATTTTTTTTTTATGATGATAATACTAACAAAGTAAGGGAACAAATATGATAAATTTCGTATCCGAAAATTCGTTTGAAAGAAATTTCGTCGACGGAAAATTGATTGACGGAAGTTTGATCGAACGAACATTTGATCGAACGGAAGTTTGGTCGATTTTTTTTTTAAGCTCACATAATCTAATTTTGCATCCAATTTCTTTTTGAACGCATTATTTTGTTTTACTATATAGTATAATGCATTCAAAAAGAAATTTGACGAAAATTTGATCGTGTGAACTGCAACAAAAATTCGAATAATTTTCCGTCGACGAAATTTCTTTCAAACAAATTTCCGGTACCCGATAAATTTAAGCCAGTGGACTGCGTGGCAATATTTGATTTTAAGATCTAGAACCATGGACGTTTAATTAATTATTTATAAATAAAACATTTCTTAGATAAATATATTATCTAAAAACTATTTGTGTTAATAATTTGAAAACTTACCCTAAAGGAGGCTAGTCACACAAAAGTATTGAGCTTAACTTGAAGAATGATGCTAATGTCATCACTGTAGGAGAACTGCACTTATCAAGTCTTAGGTAACCATCTGAGTGCATGGGACTGCACCTCGGCATCCTGCTAATTAAAACAGTTATCTAATACTACTGGCTCTGTACCAAGATAGGGTATTTACTGGGGGAAAAAATTGGCAACTGAGATGACCTGGTATTTTATCTATTTGGGTGTAAATTAAAACAAAACATTTTTTACCCTTCTTTTCTTTGTGTGTATGTTTGTTAAATTGAGTTATCACCAATGGTGTTATAATATCGCTTTGACCGAGCTACACATTTTCATCACATAAAGAGTTATCAGCCCTTGTTGTTCTCAGAGCTTCCACCGAGAGTCTTCCAACCACGACAAGTGGTCTTGAAGCGGTCTCTCACGGCCAGATGGCCGGCATGCAGCTCGACGCCAGATCTTTCTTTACGCCTTCAATGATAAATATCCCTTGATCTTGTCCCTCGGTGAAGAAAATAGCTCAACGAATATTCGCATACATCAGCGGTTCTCTACTTGTGGGTCGCGACCCCTTTGTGGGGGGGGGGGGGTCGGAAAACACATATTTATGAAGTAGCATAATTTTATGGTGGGGGGGGGGTGTCAGCACAACATGAGGAACTGTATTAAAGGGTCGCGGCATTAGGCAGGTTGAGAACCAGTGGCATACATGAATGAGAGACAGTTTTTTGTTGTTGTTTTTTTTTTTGTTTGAGGAGGTTTGCGGCAGTGGAGACAAAAGAGCAACTGCTCCGTGGGATGGCGTGGGACTTGTTATGTTCCCAGGAGACGTACGATCACAACAAGTTCTCCTTTTAATGGCATTTTATTCTTACCATTACTAATCACATACCATTCGGCCTACTTTATGTTTCAGCCATGCATTGCGTCGTACTAAAAACATTTTTTTTTTACAACTCCATGTTTTTAAATTAGTTTTAAGTGATTACTTTGTCAGATTGGTGTTATTAAAAAAGAATCACATCAGTATTGGACACCCCACAATGCCAGTGCCACGCATAGGATGCACCACATTCACCCGTAACTGCAAGTGCATAATGAAAGAGACAAAAAAAAAAAAACCAGCGCCGACGTTCGAACTTAGGGTCAAATAAATATCAGAGGCCTGCGCTATGTACATTAAACATATATTACAATGTATGCGCTTTATTTATTTTTTTTGAACATGTACCTTTTAAAACTTTTAATAAGCATACTTAGATTTGCAATTTTTTGTAATGTTTCGTTTTTAAACATGAGAGTTCACCCCCCGTCTCATGAGGCGCAGCTACAAACTCTGCTCCCCACCACTAATTCCACCAGTTCGTTTTCGTCTCTTTTCAAGTTTTGATGTAACTCGAACTTCTTTATTTAATCTCAGTCATGCTCCAAAAGTCGTCCCAATAGCCGCCATTTGATGATAACCGTCTTATGAAATTTGTTCGACTTTTATTGTTTCCTTAACCTTTAACTGCCCCCCCCCCCACTCTTTTATCTAAATTGTTTCGTGAGGAACTGTAAATGAGACGCCAATTAAAACTTGACATCATTACACGTGGGCCGTCCTAAGTTCCAGATTAGATCAACTAAAAAAAACACAACAACAACGTGTTTTGTACAAAATTTGAGCTCAGTTGGATATCAGGAAGTTGGTCAAAAAGGAGATGGAAGATTTTGACCACACACAAATACATAATCGGAAAAGCAAACAGAAAAAAGCTTATAAAAATCCTGTTGATATGCATCAATGAGAGACTGGGAAGCTGATGCTATGTGCTAGAATAACATTTTAAGAAAAGTGAACTTATCAATTAAAAGACCACACAAGACAAGACCAACACAATTTAATGAACATTTTTTTGACGTTACAAGAACATGCCTAAACCGGTGACCCAAAGTATGTTGTTATATTGGAAAGTCAGATACCACACATAACAGTTGGACAAGGCGACTGAATTCACGTCACCGAAGCCGAAAGTGAAAGTACAAAGTGCCATACTTTTCGCTTCCTTTGGTGTTCATAAAAATCGTGCAAGTTTGTATCGCTTATTGTCACGCGACATGCCTGCACAATGAGAGGGACACACATGCACCACGAAAGTAACACACATGCACTATGAAAGGGACACACATGCACCATGAAAGGAACACACATGCATCATAAGGGGGACACACATGCATGGGCGCCCGCAGGGGGGGGCAAGGGGGGCACTTGCCCACCCCCCCCCTGGATTGATTGGACAAAATTTTTTTGGACAAAAATAGACAAAAAATGTATTAAAGTAAAGAGAAAATAAAAAGAAAGTAACTAAGCTGATGTCCTGTCCATTCGTTCACCATACAAATACGCTGCAGTAAATTAAAACTACATTTAAAAATTACTAAAAATTTTTTGCCCCCCCCCTAGAAAGTTAATCGATTTTTTTTGCCCCTAAAATTTTTTCCCCCCCCCCCCAGAAAGTTAAACGATTTTTTTTGCCCCCCCCCCCCTAGAAAGTTTTCTTCGGGCGCCCATGGACACATGTACCATGAAAGGAATACAAATGTTCCATGAAAGGGTCACACATGAAACATTAAAAGGTCACATATGCACCATGAAAGGGTCATACATGCACCATGAAAAGAACACACATGCACCATGAAAAGAACACACATGACCCATGAAAAGGACACACATGCATCATGAAAGAAACACACATGCACCATGAAAGGAACACATACAACATGAAAAGGACACACATGCACCATAAAGGATACACGTGCACCATGAAAAGGACACACATGCATCATGAAAAGGGCACACATGCACCATGAAAAGGACACATGCACCATGAAAAGGACACACATCACAACCTAAACACACAATCTGTAAATTGAAAGTGTTAAATTCAAATTTTGCAAGGAAGACTATTCTCTTTAAAAATTTTGAATAAATAGGATTACAAACTATAATCCCCTTCCGTGACTTAAAAGTTTGGGAAACACTGTTATAGACGACCAGGAAAAAGTAAATTACATGCATAAATGCCCGAAACATGATTGATATGTTATTTTTGATTATCAAGGGTGTAATTAAAGTCTTTTGCTGCCAGTTTATGAAGCACTGATGATCCTTCCGGCCAAGTGGACATCGTGTTTCAACCCCATACTTTTACAGACTAATAAACACTTATGGGACCTTGAAACCACATAACATGGCATGAATGTCATGTTCTCCTTCATTTTTTTAACCCCCCCCCCCCCCTTTTTTTTTTCCCCCCCCCCCTTTTTTTTTTCCATTTTACAAACAATCGCATTTCCTCTCTTCCTTCTCCCTTTCCTTATGACTCTCTGTCATACTAGTGGGCTACTACATTCCTCTTGCTGTCCGCTCAAATACAACATTGCAACTATTTTTTTTTATTTTTTATATTTGTGTTACTCTTTAATTGTTCACCGAACAAGGCTTCTTGCCAATACGTTCGTTGTTTTTTCACAGGTTTTCCCATACCACTTTTCATAGATTTCTAACTGCAGCCTCTCTCTTTCTCTCTCTCTCTTTCTCTCTCTCTCTCCCTCTCTCTCTCCCCCATTTTTATCAACTGACAATGGATTTATTGCTATTGTGACCATGGCCCCAAAGCATTACTCTGCCCCTATGCTTGATTGTCAATGATGTGAGATGTTCTTGAAGCAAGGTATGGATGTCAATGAAAGATAGGAATAATTCTGTTAAGCAGTATTTATAGATTTTCATCGTAGCATTCATAAGCAGGGTAGCACTTAGATTTTTTTAAAAATGTTTGGCTTCGTCTTACTATTAGATTGTAAAGATAAGATAAGGTAGCCATGTTTGCTCAGAAATGTAGGTTATTTTCTTAGATTTATAATAGGTAGTCTCAAACGTGATGAAATAACAGAGTCAAAGATGCAAAATCTAAAGAGTAGAGATAAGGGATGTTTTAAACAACTCTATATTCGTTCTGATACAGCAAATACATAATTTAAACAAAAGATATAAGTACTTTCAGGCCTCTGCCTCTTGTCATCAGTAGTCAGTTGATTACAATGACAATATTTAATTATTTTTTTAAAAATAACAGCAACACTTTTTTTTAAATATTCATATCTGAATCTGATGTGAATTAGATCAGTAATTGTCGATATGGATTGTGCTTTTGAATTGCGTCACATTTAAATTGTGCAAAATGCATTTTATACTCATAAAAATTTCTGTACAGTTCGAAATTTAGAGTATCCTATCCTTCAACTTTGACCTCTTATACAAAGCTACGCTCAGCCGCTCAGCTGTCACTGTCACCTTTACCTAAGGAAAGAAACAAACTACAACTACAACCGAGTTCTGGGACTCAAAATGCTCTCCTAAAATGTCCGATTCATGATCTCGAGATATGTCCTAGATCAGACTATGGCTCTCGGAGTTCTCTGTGTTAAAATATGCAATCAGTAACTATTGATTGCTAATTTAAAACATAAAACTAAAACTTTCGGTGTAACCAGCTAAGTACAGTAGGTAGTGTACAGTGTAAGTCATTGTAAGTAATTTTTTAAATAATTAAGTTACAATCGAGCGTAGGGTTGCCAGATGGTATCCAAAAAAATGAAATGTCCTTTTTAAAAAAAAAATTTTTTTTTAAATATTTTACAATTTACATTCCTTTTACTTTTACACTTAACCACACCCCCACCCTTAAAATTATTTTTCTACAATTAACTTAAGCTTTTTTATTAGCCAAATAAAAATGAAAGGGTAAAAGTAAATTATTTTTTGAATCTATTTCTAAAGTTAATGATGCTACTGATATACTTAAATCTGATAGATACATATTAGTAGGGAAATAAATGTTTGTTATTAATATAAATATAAGTTTAAGTTCAACACTTTGAAGTTTTGAGAATTGAGAAAAATAACATATTTATAAAATGAAAATGTGTAATTTTTTAGATGATCACATTGGAAGAAGAAAAAATAGATTTATGGGAAAATCCTTGTAGTTTTTGTTATTTCAGAAGAAAATTTATGTCATATGAGCATTTGACAAAAAAATCACCACCCATAGTATTCACAAATATTGCAGGGTATTACTTTACCTTTTCAAAATTATTTACACTTGAGAAAACACATCAGTAGACAATTTAAACTTTATGGCACTCAATTAGACAGTAGTTTACTAGGACATTGTGGGAAAAAGAGTTGCTATACCAACAGTTAAGATTTGTCAAGTGAAAATTGGACAGCTGGAGATTCCAAAGTGGATATAATTTATCTAGCTTTTATTTATTAATCAAGCATTCAAGAATTTGTTCCATATTATATTAAATTGTAAAATGACTTTAAAAAAAAAATTTGCATGATTTGGCACTTGAAACATCAATTTTAGTAACCCACTTAATGCTTGAATAAGTTCCTCTGTAAATTTACACAAGTTCCCCTGTAGGTAGCTTAAGTTCATCTATTCTCCATTTCTTAAGAGATTATAGTTGGCAATAGGTTATCCAGTAATGTTTTTTTTCCCTTAGAATGATATGCCGTTTATCTACTTAACACCACACATGAATGAATCGTTCGGTGGAGTTAGTCTTCTTCATGCCGACCTGTAAGCCTACAGTAATGTTGCGTCTTAGTTGATGACACAGAATTAGAGCTCCGCTATGCTGAGTCAATGGAGGGAGGTTTGGGGCAGTGAGTGGGTAAATAAGAAAAGGTGATTAAAAAAAACAACCCTACCCCTTTACTTACAATAACCATCGGCCATAACTGTAGGATTTTAGGTTTGGATGACAGAAGGGGTTGGGCACTTTGGCAATTAGACTCTAATCATCGTACGACAAGCAGTCATTTAATTCTACTTGTTAGCTTTATGCCTGGTTAAAGAGCTAATTCAGTCCCACAGATTAAAATTTTCATACCAAAGAGTAGAAAAAAAATATTTTTGTAAAAAAAGATTTTTTTTAGAAGACAAATTTAATTTTCAATGCTCTAAAAAGAAAAGAATACTTTTCTTGAAATTCCCTTCACAAATAAAGTCTTTGAAGAAAATATTTTCAAAAATTAGAAAAATAAAACTTAATTAACCTTCTTCTAAATTTCATTGGAATCCTTTGCCTTCAAAAAGTGTCTTACTACCCTTTTGCACATACTTTAAGTGCCTAAAGAATTCTAAGAAATTTTAATTTATTTCCTACTTTTTAATTTTTAATATGTTTAAGTTCATTTGGAAAGAAGGTCTCTTTTTTAAAAAAAAAATTCTTTCATCTGGCAACACTATTCAATTGTAAGTTATTGAAGTTGTGGTTAGTGAGACTGTGGTATTATTTTAAGTTCAAATTTAAGACTGGCTATAATTATTTCAAGTTAGACCAAATACATAGCTGAGAAGTAAAGACTAAGACTCCCTTTAGAAAAAAAAAAAAATCTCACCCCCACACCCCTTTTTTTTAAAACCAAAAGATGATTAAATTGAGGTTGATTATATCTTAACCTTCCCTTCCAAAAATATATGAAATAAAATAATATTAACTAGACCTAATTGAACCAAAAAAAAAAACCTGACAATTTTTCAGAATAAGGGGCTATGTGGACACTATGTTAAGGATGATTGAGCTCCCTTCCTCCATCCAGCAGATGTCATGCACCTAAAACCTAATTAATAATACTAATGCAGTTATTTTACGGGTGTCATTAGTAATAGCATTTTTATGTCGTATGTCTACAAATGAATGACATGAATGTGCTGACTTTTGACATTTGTATTCATCTTTCACTTTGACACTTTAACTGAACTACAATTATTTTATAATAGGTTTATGGCAACCCATAAATGACAGCAATTTTGTCAAACTTTTGACACCCCCTTCCCACATCACAAATTAATCAACACTACTGAGACACTCTCACTCATAGTAGATTGTTACAAAGTTCTGACTGCCTTCCACCTTTATATGCATGACATCATTAAGGATGGCCCTTCCTTAAGTCCAAAGCGAGGCTCTGCCAAACTTTGACACATAAAAATTGTTTATGTTGCCATACTAATTATTAAGTAGCGATTTCAGCACTGAAGATTTCCATGTTCCAAATTAGGGTTGCAACAATTTATCAGCTTGTTTGATAAAATCTTGGGTAATTTAATCAAATTTGTGCCAATACATATGGGAAAGAATGTGATCAAGAAATTACTTGTTTTTAAAAAATGTATTTAAAAAAAAAAGTTATTTTCAAAGCAAAATAAATTAAAAGTAGAATTAACTTATGGGTGCAAAGCTAAGCAATAGATATAATCAGGGTATAATATTAACTAGTAAAATGAAGCCTATAAAATATATGTTGATTGCAGGATTTTCTTTTCATCTAAAATTGATTTTAATTTCACTTGTAGGACAGGTTAACTATTAGGAAATAACATGTTTGGCTCCTTGTCCATAACTTTGTTGATCACAAACAAATACTTATATTATCATCCATCAGATACCTTCCTTGATATGTCTCAACACACATCTCGAGTGAGAGCTTTGTATAAAGCACTATTAAAACTTCACAGAGGCCTTCCACTTGAAATAAAGGCCATTGGCACTCAGTACATGAAGGAAGAGTTTCATGCTCACAAAACAGCTAAACCAAAAGAGGCTGTCATTTTTATAGATGAGTGGACTGTGAGTATTCATATATAAGCTGTCCTATTTTTTAAAACAATAAATATTTATAAATATTTACCAACTCTAGCATTTTTTTGTATTCATCGTTAGTGGAGCCAGAGGAGCTTCAGGAGCCTTGACAGTAAAAAAAATAATTGATGTCACTCTGAGCTTAATACTTTTGTAAGACAATGTAATGTACAGAAAGTTATGAATTATAGGAACATTTTGTAAAATATGAGAAAATGATAAAAAGTTATTTTGAACCAGAAAAAAAAATGGCTTTTCCAAAACATTTTAGTGTTGACAAGGTATTAAACAAAAATCTTCCATCAGTAGCCAGTGAGATTAGCTAATAAGTGCTGTGATTTTTCATGTTTCACATAGATTTTTTAATGCTGATTTTTCAGAAATATTATGTGACTTTAGCCAAACAATTAGGGCAGCGGAAAAAGAAGCCAGAAATTGGAATGGACCTTTCTCCTGAAATGTTGGACAATTTTTCTGAGGAACAGCTTGGTCAATTACATGAACTGTTTCAAGAAACTACAAAAACAAATGCAGACAATACCAATAAAAGATAACATTATTAACAGACTAAAGATTACAAGACTTTGTAATAAAAAAGAATTGCTTTACCATCAGTTAAATTCGTAAAGTGAAAAATGGAGAGGTGGGGGATTTCAAAATGGATATTATAATTAATAAAGCAGTCAGAATTTTGCTCCATAATATACTAAATTGTAAAATGAGTTCTTTAAAATTGTGCACGATTTAGCAAGAAGTTTTAGAAATTTTAGCATAATATTGTTCAGCTATTTTCTTCATCTCTTTTCCTTTCTTAGTTGAGATTCTTAGTGTTCAATTAAGCCCATGATTAGGTTTTTAATTCTTCTTCTTCTATATCTTAAGGGCCCACGATCAATTTATTGATCATTTTGGCTCCTATGCATGTAGATGGGATTTGCAATGTTTCTGTTCCTGGTGTTGATGAGGAAATTTCACAGATTTCCAGTGCCACTTTGTGAGGGAATCATGCACTGGGGGTTTGAAGGCTTGAGGCAATAGACACAAATGTGTCTAGTGTTGTCGCCTCAACCGTTCCTTTTGAAAGATTGTTCCAGTCCCTGATTGTCTTGGGCAGGAATGAGCAGCTCCTATACTGGCTTCTTGCTGGTATGAGCCTGAATTGCCTGTCATGGCCTCGTCGCTGTCTATGGGGGAGAGGTACGAGTTTCTGTTTAATACTGGAACAGTGGACCAGCCCATTATTTATCTTGTACATCATGGAGAGCCTGGATTGTCGTCGTCGTTTCTCCAATGGTGACCAGCCTAGTGTTTCTAGCATGCTGCCAACACTTGAGGTATTCCTGTAGCGGTTTAGGACAAAGCGTGCTGCTCGTCGCTGGACCGCCTCCAACCTGTCAATGCTCTTCTGGGTAAATGGGTCCCAGACTGAAGATGCATAATCTAAAATCGGACGGATAAAGGCTTTATATGCTCTTTCTTTCACACAGGAGTTGCCAATCTTTAGATTTCGCCTTAAGAACCCTAGGGTCTTGTTTGCTTGGTTACATACATTGTTAATATGTTCATCCCATCGGACCTCTCTTTGAATGGTAACACCCAGGTACTTTACGGAGGAAACTTGCTCAAGAATATGGCCGTGCAGTTTGTATTGGTAGTGTAGAGGAGTACAACTTCTAGAGATTGATAGTGTCTGGCACTTGTTATGACAATAACAACTGTTATTAATGAACAGTAAATGAACAAAATCATTTCCTTTTCAATCAGCTTGATTAAAGGTATACACTATTCGTTAACCACCTGCCATTTAAGCATTCAATCAATAACTAGATTGAGACTTTGGTAGCGGCAAGTCAAATTAGGGGGAATACATTTTGAAAAAAGGAATTTAAATAAAATCAAGTTTGTTTATGTAGCCGCAATTTTATGTGATAGATTAGTTTGTATTTTCATATTATGACTAAAATTGTCCACGTATAAAAGTAATAAACTTTTAAATGTTCATATGATAATTAGTTGAATTGTCTTATTTTATGTTTATAATAGATATGTTTCTTATGATTGCAAAAAAAAATTGTGATATTTTGACCCAATGCACCATAAAGTGTAAATTCACAAAGCAGTCATGTTAATTTCGGATTAGGAAAATGCATAAGATAATATTATTGATGAGAGTTTTTTGAGCTCATGGCTGACTGGATATTTTTTTAATGAAATAGCAAGATTTTACTCCTGAAACTATACAATCCAAGGTGAAATTACACAAAGTGATATGTCATTCATGCTATAATAAATAATACATGAAAATCAACTCATTTGAAATGTAGCAAGAATTATTTTATTTCATAACAAAATATTTGGTAAATAATTATAATAAATAAGTCTACCAATCTAATTTTCAGTTATAGTTTTGGCTTTACTCTACTTGTTCTACATAGAACAAATAAAAGGGTTCTATTTTGAAAAAACTTTGAATAAAAGAAATTAAATTTGTAAGAACTTTTTTAATCCAATGCATAAAGATTTAAATTAAATTAAATGCATGGTTCCCGACTTCAATTTATATTTATAGCATTGAAAAGAAAGCAGAATTACATTAAAAAATATATCACATTTTGGACACAACTGAAACTTAATATACGTTTAAAATAGGAACCTAACAAGATAAAAAAGTTCCACAAGTACAGTTAAAAAAACTCAAAGACTGGTGATTTTTCAGTTATCCAAATGCAGTGCAACTGAACGTTTGGACATCCTGAAACAATTAAGAGGCATACTATCCTAAAAGCAGACAAAAAGAACATTTTTCAAGAGAAAAAACAAAGTCAAAGACTGCATTTAAAATGGCATTAGGCATGGAAAACATTGTTCATGATCACATACATACAGTTAAACAATTCACATTCAATTCTCTTTCAGTTTATACAAAGAAGTTTCTTTAAAGTCTGGTGCAGTTAATTACAATCTAGTATCTGACTACAGAGTCTGTATGGTCCAAATTGAATGCTTTATTAGGCCAGAAGAATCATTTCAGGAAAAATAGAATTTGTAATGTCCTCCATCAGTCACTTTTAAATTACCTATGCTGGACTCATGGCAGAGTCTTATATTAAATCTCACAGACATTAATATCTTTTCCAGACTCTATAGCCCTGTACAAGTAAATATAAAAGTTTCTGTATCTTCAATTTGCCAAATAAATGTCGACCATACACACATCTTTATTTTACAAATCATTCATTTCATGTCACCACCCATTTTCATATATGTTCTTAAATGCAGTAATAAAGCAAGTTACACCTGCATTCTTCTAATTTTTTGGATAAACTATCTCAAAATTTAACTGTTTATAAATCATAGCCTTTAACGCAGCTGTTCACCAATAACATTTCAAGCAACAGTTTCATATCGAAAAAAATCTCTACATTTAGTAACTCCACAACATTTAATTGGTATTCTCTTCAAGTTTATTGCACTTACGATTTACAGTTAACATTCTATAGTTCAATATACAACTTAAAATTAATGAATGCATGGTTTTTAGCTTTCTAAAGGAAAAAGAGGGGGGAAATAAGCAATTATTGTTCATACAGGGGTGAAGAAAGAAACTACGCCCATATCCATATACACGTTCAATGAAAAATACTTGAATAATTATTACTTTAGTTTATCTGAGTGGTGCTCCAGTCCCTGCTAGATTTGAGTCCTCTTCCCTCTCAGCAGCATGTTGTTTTAATTCCTGTTGTGTGTGGACAAAGTTTGACCACTCATCAGTCCTGGGATTAGCAATGTGCTGATAGAAGAGAACAATTTATTCAGTTTAAGCAGGTTCTTAGGTATGTATGTTATTGATTTAGCATAAATAATATGCAAAGAAATGTTAATATTTGGTCCTTTAAATGCAGTCAGAACCTTGTTGCCATTAGAGAATGAGTAAGGTATATCGATTATTCTCACCTCTCCCACATCATAAATGTGTATTCGGCCATTATTATCTCCAACACTTATGTGGTGGCCTGTCTGGTGCCATCTGCACTGGTTAAGTGCTGGGCGGCCATCAACTAAGACAGATGCTGTGGGAACCTAAGACAAATACACATTAAGATCTTGAAATCTATGCATATATTTATTTAGTATTTTTGAAATTGTTTTCCTGTTTAACACTTTTTATTCATATGATGATGAAGGGAATTACTGATTTAATCTCTACATTCACAAGACACTGAACGGCATCCATATAACATAACAACAACAAAAAAATCATAAATAATCTCCCCTTTGTTGCTCACGCATTCACTAAATCGATAATAATTGAAGGACTGTTTGTACTGATGAAGGCATGTGCCGAAACGTTTACTTGTGTATTATGTATAATTATTATTAAAGCGTAACTTATATTGTTATATTGACACAATTTGTTCGTGTCTTATTAATCAAGTTATTCTGGGGTGATGCTATCTACCATCTTTTTCAGTTAATGTATATTGGCTTGTGTTGAAACGGGATGAAAGTCTTTGACTTGGTATGCTCCTATGTAGTTTTATATTGTTGCGTCTGTTTATTTTAAATGTGGTAAATTTTGGATTGTTTTTATTTTTCTTTTAATATGGTTGACTTTGTACCGAGCTTCGAGCTTTTGGGGATGAAGCGTGTTTTTTAAATAAACTTTATTATTATTATTATTATTTACGTTGAATCAAAAGACAGGACAATAAGATGTGCACGTTTCGGCTCAGTGCCTTCTTCAGTGAACAAGGCTCTAAGCCGAAACATTCACATCTTATTGTCCTGTCTTTTCATTTAAGCTTCTTCATAACTTTAATTATTTCATTCAAGCGTTCAAACATGTTCAAATCATTCATAAATGGATAGTTTTTTTTTACACACCAATGAAAAGTAATTTAGCTAAAAACGGACTCACATCATGAATATGACAGCAATGGACTCAAAATGATGAATATGATAGCAATTTAGATGTAATATAAAGTATTAATAAATAAATCCTTGAAGAATAATCCCAGGCCTTGTGGATTTCATCCTGCGAAGTCCACAATATAGTGACAGACAGATGCCAAAAAAAAAAAAAAAAAAACAAACAAACCCCCCCCCCCCCCCTCGAATGCAGGGCACGGCTAAAAAAAAGCACTATTCACAAAATCTTTGCAAATAATTTTATTTTTAGCTCTTACTCATTGGGACCCCCCTTAGAAATATTAATCCTGTCACCCCAGTTGGAAATTATGCACATTTATATTATTCAACTTACTTCTGTCTCACTGTTCAGGTTCCATAAATCCAAACGCCCTTCTCCATCTACACTTGCAAACAGTGCTGGGTGTACAGGGGACCACCGTACATCATACACATAGTCATTGTTGTCTTCAAAGGAGTGGATGTAATAAGGTTGCTATTTGGAGTATAATATTAAGAGTTTTAAAGGAAAAAAAAAATGCAAATAGTGAATATTTTTAAAAATTATAACAAATATATACAATTTTCTTTATGATTTTACAAAAAAACACTTTGATAGTAATTACGAATAGTTTTAAGATAGACATGATTTAACAAAACTTTATGACTTGATTAAATTAGATAGTACAATTGCCAGGCAAAAGACATCTACAAAGGTATAGGAAATATTAAGAATAATTGATCATAGCTTCCAGACATCATCTGTAAAAATTCAATTATTTCTAGCATTATACCTTTATGCTCCATAGCTTAATGGTCCAATCAAATGATGATGTAAGGAAATATGGAGAGAAGTCTATTTGACCTGGTACTTTATGCGTATCTATGCTGGTGATGGGCCCTTGATGGCCATCAAAAATGTCATTTATACCTGCTTTGCTGTAAAAAAAATATATATATATTAAAGAGAGAATTTTATCAAAGAAAACAACCAAATAGTAAACATATAATAAAAGAAAAAAGTCAATAAAGATATTATCACCAGCCAAATTTACATAATGAATAAATGCATGGTGTAGTCACAAATGTTTTGAAGTGACGAACACAAAATATGGATAGGTTTCCATAATATTTATTTCAGTGACCGGCATGGAACAAACCATATCCCGAAGATCTGAATGAGACATTGATTTGCAGGCAAACAAACTTACCTTCCATGCCTGGATGCAGAATAAATGGTACATTCTTCAGATCCTACAATAAAGTTATTGGTGTCTCCTGACAAAAAGCTGAAGCATGTTGCTGCCACAGGTTTGTTTTGCTTGGCTTGAAGCTCCATACTGTCCTGGAGGTTTGGATGACAGAAAAAAAAGTTCAGACTTTAATAAAACAGCTTTGTTAACTTTTATAATGGTCAAATGATGATTCATATTAACATGAAACAGCATAAAAAAAAACGTCAAGTTATTCCAAGTAAAGATAATATATTATTCTGTCTCACCTCACCCATTAACCTTTTCGCTACCAATGACATCGACGTGACATCACAATCACCCATTTTCAATTACCAAGGACGTCATATTGTTGGCATAACAAAGAGGAGAAGAACTTTTCTAAAATACCAAGGATGTCACGTCGACGTCATATTTCAATGCTATATATTTCTTTATTCGTTAATCTATAGAGAAGTTAAAAAGCGAATTGGATTGAGAAATTGCTACGTGTATTGGGATAAGAGATGTTTTTTCAACATAAGTTTCGAACATAATTTTTAACCACCAGTTGGCTTGCTACTACCACCAAATTATTAGTTAGTACTGTAAATATGACAGATATAATAAATAGACCAAGAGGAAATATTACTATTATTTCAAATAAAACTTGAAGTCACTGGACAAAAGAAATAGTAGAAGTTCCTATCAGAATCTTCAACTATTTATATGTTGCATATTTCAAAATAAATTAAACCAGTTGATTATAATTTTTTTTTAGATCCATTGACTGTCTTTTTTAAGGACAACAAATTTAAAAAATGGCATAACAACATGTAAAACAGCTGTGCAGACCTGGGGTTGTGACAGCATGTCTAAACTCCATGAACATAGCTTGCCATCAGTGGAAACACTGATTAGATTATGGGCATTCTGGGTGCCAACAACATTTACACAGTACACTGGATGCTGAGGATCAGAGACAAGCAAAAACAATCACAATCATTATGGCTAAGACTCTTTTAAAAGTATGCCTTACTTTTGAAAAAATTATAACCAATTCATTGTGAACCCACATAATAAAAAATCTTGTTTTGTTATCATAAAATCTTTTTAAGAATAATTAAAAAGGTAAAGATTTCTAATAAAAAATTGTGTCATCTGAATCAACTTGATGCTCTAAACTGATCCCTGGGTAATACAATCTAATGGGAAACTTACTGTGTGTGATGAAGCTGAGAGAGGTGTTCTCTGAACGGGTGTGCGTTTATTGACACGATTGTCCCAAAGTACAATACGACCAGAATATGTGCCGCCAATAACAAGATTTGGGTGAAATTGGGCAAAGCATGTTGACATCACAGATGACTAAGGAAAATGTACAAAAAATAGTCTAAATATATACATTACAAACACATTTTTAACAAAAATGGACTGAAAAATATTTTTTAAAGCTGACACAATTCATTAAAGTTATTTTTTTCACAGACCAAATGTAATGGGTTTATGATTTTGTTGTCAAGAAAAAAAAATCTTTCATTTGAAATAACAAAAGCAAGAAAATTCTTTTCTACCTGGCAATGGAAGATATATTCTGGAGACATATTTTTATACTTTAAATTCCATATGAGCGCTACACCATCAGGGTCATTAGGTGCATCTTCATTGGCATTGTAGGAAGCAAGCAAAAGCTCTGGATACTGAAATTGGATTTATAAATAAATTAATTGAAAACCACCTTCTGTCTTAAAAAAAAAAGTGCAACGTTTTAGTTTAATATATAAAATTTTAAATTATCAAAAATTTTAACTTGAGATTATTGATATGAATCAAAACTTAATTTTACCCTATAACTGTCAAGTACATTTTTCTGTAGTGTCTAGCCATTTTCAGCATTTTCATGTGTTTTTTTTTAAAAAATGACAAAATCCTATACTAAATGAATTCAGAGGCCCTTACAAGCATACATTTTCTGAAAGTAAATTGGACTAGGTATTTTAAGGTATGAAATGGATTTGTTTTTATATTATGTATATTGATACTAACCTTAACCTTTAAAGAGTGAAAACAATTTTTATACTCATCTTCTGAATTCAACCCAACCTATTACTCTATATGTTGTTCAAACTATCATAAAATCAAGTTTTGATATACTAGAAGCAATATTCTTTCAGAAAATTTAAAGTTATAGGTACTTATATATCGACAAAATTATAATATTTGGGATCTTTTTTTCATTCACTACCTTCAACTTTCTGTCATACAAAATACAAGAAGGAATGCACGAAATGAGTTCAAAAATTTCCTTTTCAATTGATATTACTAAATCCATTAAAAAAATAAAATAATTAACACTCTTGAACATACACAAACATAAAAGTCTTCAAGTCTCATAAAGGTAGTTCTTTGGGATCTAATCTTTGTCTTTTCTATTCGCAATTTTTCTGTAACAATACAATTGACCATAGGGCTAAAATTATCCAAAACTGACTCTTATGTCGACATCACCACTAGAGCTAATACTGTCATTTGTGGCACGTTTCATATCTCTGGGTTCAATGCATTCATTTTAATCCATTTGAAATAATTCCAATAGAGAAAGTCTGTGTTAACTTTGCAATCTAGAGCGGGACTTGCCCCAGCATCAGACACTATGGTAGTAAAAATGTTTTTGCAAATATTACACATGATTAATCATAGAAAAAGCCCACTTTAACAACAGATAGAGCGGAAATAGGAAAAAAACTCCTTTATATAGTCATGTCACCTTAACCAATATAAATCAAATCAATTGCATTTTTAATGACAATTTTGTTAGCAGTCCATTATATGGGCCATGACGCCACAGAAAAGGGTATAACAACAGATGATAGGCCATTATGACAGTTGAGGCATAATTAGCCTTATGTCAGTTTTAGCCTATGATGATAGAATAATGAGTTTAAGTTGTCAGCTTCTAATCAAAGTATACAAGGAATAGTTAGAAACAGAGGGAAAATGATTGGAACTAAAGGACTCTACTATTTCTACCTGTGGTGACCAATCCATGCTTGTAATCGTCCTACGCCGAGACCATCGCTCATCAAAAAATTCAAACTGCAACTTTAACCTTTCCCCGGCTAGCGCATCACTGATAAAGAAATGCAAAGACACAAAAATATTAAATTAACTGCATATAAAATCTTTGAGACAATGAACAATTCTATGACATCCAAAAAGATTTAGCTATAACTCAGAATTTTAACACAATAAAATCTTTAAACTTGTTAAAAGTCTGACTATATATTTAAATCAGTTTCAGTTTCTTTTTAAAGAGGAGAAAACTTGAAAATAATCCATTTAAAGAACTCTCTTCAATTTGAGAGATTTTAGGTTAAATTCATTTAAATTCATAAAAGATAGCATTGTTTCACTGCAAATACGCCTGGTATAAAATCAGGAGAAATCTATCTTGAAACGGCTATTTCAAAGTTACTGATAAAGGGTTTTAAAATCTGGCATGAAATATATAAGAACTCAAGTAATGTGTGCCTTTCAAATACTTACTCATCTTTCCCTTCATTGTCAGCCCCACTGTAATCAATGGTTAATCCTGTATCATTAACAGCAAGCAAGCGTTGCATAACCCGTGCTGCACGTGTCACACTCAGCTGATATTCTTCAGACATCATTATTTGTTTCTTCTCCTCCTCACTGAGTTCACGGACTGTAGAAAAAACATTACATTAAAAATATACACCAGGATTGGTTTACCCAACTTTAATATATTATTAGAAGCTATCATTTTTTAAGTGCAAAATATTAATATTAGGATGTTTCTGTATAAAATTTTATTGTTTATAAGCAAAATAAAATTGATAATTAACTTTGGTAAATCATAAAATTAAAATTAGTTTATTATACAAGTGTCTCCAAGAATAGCGCATCAATGTCAATTCATAACTAAAGTTTGACAAATATTACTTTTAGACCTTGATGATAACTTTTAGAGTTAGCAATCTTAGGACTATTTCAACATCTGACCATCCAAGCTTCAACTTGCTTTCAAATTCTTTATGAATACTTTTAGTAATAGACTTCTAAATATGTTTCAGTGAGAGGGTGTTAAATTTTGTAAAAATAGGTTTAAAGACATTGATAGTTGAGTTCCTTGAGTAGATTTTTATATTTCTTAAGATTGACCAGTAAAAAGATAAAGACCTCACCTTGGGGTGGTTCCTCCTCTTTCTTCTCCTCCTCTGCTCCAGCCGGGGCAACCATCTCCACACGAGGCATCCGATGTGCCATCTGGTGCATGTGAGAGCCATCAGCGCTAACATCAAGTGAGTCTGTGTCATCATCTGTGTGTTCAGCGTTGTCATAAACCAAAACTAAGATGTTAATAATTCCCATGGGCTGTTCAATAACTAGTGGCTACATGTCAAATGTCAGAGTAAGTGTACAAATTTAACTTTTCAATATGAAATAACTAACATTAGATTCTACATCATCAAAACCTGACCAATGACCCTGTGTTTGTATATCTAATATAAAAAAGGGCCTCAAATGATTAACGGTGTGTTCAGATGTATTTTCCATGCAAAATTAAGAATATAGTAATGTGATCCTTTAAGTGAGCTTAATTTGTTATTTAAAACTAACAGAAAAAAATTTAACAAATTTTAAACATCTACCTTTTAAAACCAAATAGAATGTATGAAAAGTGGAATCTTAGTTATACTGCATGCAACTAAAAATTAAATAATTGTAGAGGCATTGAAACAGTTCTCAGTGATGAAAATAATACCCAAAAGAACTCTTCTATTTTAATCTGTGTAATAATGCACTGATAACTGTGTGCTGAACAAGCTAAATGACAGGCTGAATCCAATTATAGATCCTCTACTTCATATACTGGGGAAATATCTTATAACTTTAATAACCAGTACCCATTCCAATAACACTTGACAACTTGATAAAACAAGCAAGGCTAAAATGCTACCGAATTTACATTCATCTTATTTTATGGTTTCATTAAAAAATTGAGGAAAATTACTTAGATATTGAACCAATATGTGTCAATTTATATTGGAACATGGCATAGTTCAAAAGTCTGTTGTCAGGCTGTATTGTTTAATCCTGAACTCAAAATGGAGCACTGTAGAACTACAATGTTTTTCTGAATATAATTGGAAGTTATCTTGACAAAAAAATTACTCCATTGTAATAAAATAGTAATAGCTTCATTTATAAAAACTAAGATCATTGTATGTTTGCTGCGAAGTGCATGCGAGTCATATTTATTTACGCAAGATGCATGTGTGGCAAAAATTAAATCTTTAAAAAAAAAAACAACAACCAGAATTAACTTTGAAAAAGCTTCATTTATAGATGCATCCATGTTGTATGAGGCATTAAAAAAATGTAGACCTTGATGATAAATTCTACAATTTGTCGCAAAAAAAAAAAAGCCCAACTATAATGCAAATTTAAGTCAGGTCCACTGAATGCTTTTCCTGCTTTTTTTTTATAGAATTTAGTGCAACAAAATAAATATTGTTTTAAGGTAGAATCATCTCATGACAAGAACTTTTTTAATTTTTAAAATCTATATACTGAAATATTTCATAGAAAATATGTAGATCTAACACTTATAAAGTCATGGGTTTTATAAACAAAATGAATAGAATTTCTTTTAAAAATTTTTTTTTTATTAAAGTGTGTTCCCCAATATGCACTGAAACAATAAAACAAAAAAAAAGATGCAGACAGAAAAACCAATGTTAAATGCTTGTGAGGCCGGCTTTAAAATAGGCTTGTAATTCAATGTCAATGACATTTTTAATTAGTGATAACTTGAGTTAAATCAATAACATGGCCACCAGTTTTGAACTTTGATTTAAACAAAGATATCAACAGATTAGGATAAAATTTTTCCCGAAAGCCAACATTTAAACAATCTTTTCAAAAGCTGATTTTTAACTATACAATGATAATAGACTGATATGCATGAAAAAATATATCACAGTAATAACATTTTAAAATGAAATTAAAAAGTAAATTCACAGCCAAAGATTTAGAATACCACAAAAGTGACATTAAAAATGTATATATTAGCAATGATCACACAAAAAAGCACCAAGCAGTAAAATAAAGACCAATGCAGAGAAGAAAATTTTATAAAGATAAAAATGACTAATTAAACTATTATAAATGCACCATCTCAGAATGTTTTCTGAGATTGATATTGCAACCACAACTGTATCTTAAATACCCTTACTTAAAGCAAAAAAGAAATTTAAAAAAAAAAAAACTTCTGAAAATATCAATCAAGTTCAATAAATGTATGTCGCGTTATTAGTCAATCTACATATATGTTTAATGAATATAAAACATAAGTTGACAATTTTCTAAAAAATGTTTTTTAACATTCCATCACAATTTCTCAATTGCTCTCCCCTCCTAAATTTGACTAAATTAATTTTAATTTCATAATTTGTGCTCAAACTGTTCATCTTACTTACCAGAACTAATAATATTTAATATTAATGTGTAAGGCATATTAAACAATTATTTGACCACAGTACTTAATATGCCCACAACACACTGCTTTGAAATTACTCATAAATAAAACAACTTTGTTTTTCAGATAACTTACAAAATTATTTACACTATAGACAATGAAGGATCATGCACAGCAAATGGGAGGCTTAAATAAGGTTTTAAAAAAAATTCAAAAAAAAAAAAAAAAAAAAAAAAAAATAAAAAAAAAAAAAAAATTTATAAAAAAAAAAAAAAAATAAAATTATTTACACTATAGAAAATGAAGGATCATGCAAAACAAATGGGAGGATTAAATAAGGTTTTAAAAAAAATTAAAAAAAAAAAAAAAAAAAAAAAACTTTAAGGAGACCGAAACTTCTGTTAAAAATAGTAAAGAAATGCATCATATTGTGCAAGGAGATAAGGTTATAATTGTTGAAAAGGACTATAATATTTCATCCACTTTACCAACAAGACAGAAAAAAACCCACCAAAAAAAAAAAAAAGAAGTTTTTTTCTAATAATGAAATTAATTTCCATACCTACAAACTACCTTAAATTATTCTTCAACCAAAACTAAAAGGTGTTCTTTTGTCTTTTCAAACAAAAATCCTTAACAAAGACTGGACATTTTATCAATGTGATATTTTTCAGGTTATGCCTTTTGTCTGACTGATTAAAGTGTGAGTGTTGTTAGTCAAAGATGTCTATAAAATAACAACATGTGTCAAAGACTATTATCAATCTACTAAAATTTTAGAATTATCAGGATGCTGATGTTGTCGCGAAACTTCAAATTTTGCCATGTAAAGAAAGATAACAAGGGGGAAAAAATAAATAAAACAATGGTAAAATTTAAAATAATAGCACTAATTGTTCCTTAGCTACAAATTTTCACAATTTTTAACTGTTATAAATTTAAATGAAATACAAGATTTATTACAAGTAATTTCATATTCAATAATAAGCCTATCAATTTAGAGAAGAGTAGATTTTAAAAAGAAAAAAAAAAGGGATCTATCATCAAGCATCTAAGAACTTAAACATTTAGCTATTTTTTAACATAGAAAATATGCAGGGCAAATATTCAAATTAAAACTTTCATTTTTTACTCACAAATCTGAGATTTTTATTCTAATGTAATATTTAATATTAATACTGATGCAAATTAAAACTTAAAAATATTCATAAATAATATATGATAACTAAAACTTAAATTCTCTATACACTATAACAACATGACAAGAAAATCATGGAAATTAAAATACCCAGTGACGGTGAACAATAGCCTTATTAAAGCACAATTATTATTTTTTAAACCATAATGACAGTCAAGCTAGGGAAGAGCTTAAAATATACAGCTTTTCTTCTCAAAGCACCCATTTTTATTTTCATAAATAGCAGTGGCTAAAGAAAACCCACCTAGAAAGAATAAAATTACATTTTCCTTTCCTAATTTTTTATAAAGATGGATGGAAATTATGTAAAATTAGTGGTTATAAACAAATAGAAGAAAAATTGTAAAAACAATTAGATTTTAATAATAATTTATGTTATATTTCTGACTCTCCCCTAGTCTAGCTTAAAAAACAACAAGGCATCTAGAGGCACATCAAATTTCAAATGTTGACACATAGTAAAGAATGAAATAAATTGCGTGCAGAGATCACATAGACATGAACTACTTCTTAGCTTTCTTTAACCGGAATATGTAAATGAATCTAATATCCATTTGTAAAAGAACATTTGAAGAATCCATACATATATTTGATAATTGGGTTACAGATTTAAAGCTAGAATTTTTTACTCTAAAAAGTTACATAAATTTACAGTTAAGGTAGAGCTAATGAAGCAGTTCTGTTATCCAAGATGGCAATAAACAAAAAAGACAAACATCTGGCCCATTTCTTGGATGACTAATCTCAACGGTAGCTTATTTCGTTTAGTAAGCATATAAAAATGTCTCATATGGAGGTTAAAAAAGCAAGTCAAATGAATTACTCCAGTAAATTATTGCCATGAAAAAAATTAAGTAACACACCAAAGAAATATTTACAATTGAATGAGATTAAAAGACATTTTTGTAACCATCTCCTATTTTTTGTTTTAAATGAATTACAGATTTTTAATAGCCAAGTTAAAGTAAAACTAATAGTTGCCAAGGAATAGGCCCATCAAATAAGGGAAACAAAACTAAAACTATAAAAGGGCAGTGAAGAAATGACGACATTGCCACCATACACCATACCTTCATCCATATCATCATTAAACTCATCATCCCATTCCATATGAGGATGGACAAATTTAGGGGACCCAAAGCCTATTGTAGGAATAGGGTGGAGAGGAAATCAATCAGTCAAGAAAAGGGTTGAAAACTCAAATTATATGTCATCAAATCTTCTAATTTTGGATTTTCAAAAATACAAGAAAACCTAATGATCAGGAATCATTCCTAACTGACATTTAATAATGACTCTAAACTGAAATCTGTTGCAAAATTAAATCAATTAGTGATAAAAACTGAGGTAAAAGGAAGATAATTATGCATCCAAGTGTAAGTTGGCATTCAAGGCTAATGTGAATTAAACGTTTTTTCTTCTTCAAGCAATGAACACACAAGATCTACTATATTCCAAAGAAATAACCAATATTATAAATTGTACCTTTATTACAAGCCTAGTGTGCAACTGAATCTACAGAAGTGATATCAAAGAAACCAACACGTTTATGGCATAGGGTGTTTGAGCAATATAGAGTGTTTGAGCAATACAGAAAACATGCTGATTTTTAGCTAAACTATTAATGTTCAAATTTAATTACTAAATAATTGTATCTTTCTTTGTAATCACAGAAAATACAACGCTTTAATTTAAGTGAGTAAATTACATCATTTATCTAATTTATTAACATCTTTTGTTTCTAAATGTTTTCCTCACATACTTTTCATACTGGTAAATATGTGTTTTGGCAATGTTTTGGTAATAATTTTAATATGAAGATATTTTACTCGCATGTGATTTTCCAATATTTCCTAGAGTCACCTTAAAGAACCCATTACCCATTTTTATCTAACAAGATATTGTGTAAGCTTAGAAACAACCAAATTGTTCATTTAAAAATGATCCTGAAGTGGAATGAGAGTTATAGATATCAACCTTTTTCTTGTCAAAGTGACTGCTCACCCTGGTACAGTAGGTATAAGTTTACAAATTTTGTATACTAGACTAAAAGCAAAACATTATTAAGGCTAATTCTGTACTTAACAAGATGACAGTATATTAATATCTATTCACACTGTTACAGTTTTCATATAATTGAAACATTAACATAGTTGTTATACTACATCATAAATCTAAAGTAATCGTTACATCAAAAAGCTAACAAAAATAACTTTAAAAATTTGACATGCACAACCGACTGAGATCAGTTAGTCAGATTAAATTACTAGTTTATTTCCACTATATACTATTTTTACTTATAATTCTTAGTCATAAAATTTGTTATCAGTCCTTCTCACTTTATATTTTATAAATAGAAGGGTTAAAAAATATTATACATCCTTAATTTATGTTCGTAATTTATAAAATACACTACTCTGTGAGTATTGTCAGATATTGTTAATTTATTATTAGAAAACTTGGAGGAAAATTCTATCTGATTTATTTATGTATCTATCACAATTTCATGATTATTGTTAGTCGCTAATGAAAATGGCCTATATTCTTATGCTAACTGCAAAGTAAAATACATGTTAAAAGGAAATCGGACTAATAAAAATCCTAATTTAAATTTGGACATTTCACATGGGAAAGATTTTGATTTGAGGAAACATCAATAAGCCACCATTGTTACAACATAAGCAGGAGATAAATGAAATATTGTGTTGTAGGAAACACAGAACATAGGCCAGGAGATTTTTGTAGTAAATGAAATGTGAAAAAGTTCTCAATATTCAGGAAGTACAATCTTTCAGAGTGGGTGTAGCAAGTTCAACAATCCTATCACTATTTCATTATAAACAAGACTTTTTAGGAGAAAGTTACTGCTGATTAAGCAATATATTTGTTTTCCAAATATTACATACCTATCACCCACAACTTGTAGCCTAACTAAACATGTGTAAATTTAGTGTTATTTAACACTTTTGAAAAGTGAAGGAAAGAAAAAACATGTGCACTGCAAAAAGATGTCATAACCATAGTATTCTAAAATAGGATAGAAAATTTGAAAGGACAGCAGATGTGAAAAAGCAAATATTGTGACACTAAAGATTTTTTTTTTTTAAGAAAGATAATTACATCAACTTTTTTCAATGATCTGTAGGTGACTTACAAAAATAGCACACAAACTCATTAAAAAAAAATAAATGAGTTTCTTTGACTACTAGTATATCCTTTGAATCTTAACAAACACAAAATATAACTTCCTAAGTCTGCAGCTTTACAAAAACTAAAATGGGGATCACTCTTCACCGAAGAGATATGGCCAGCGGGACAAAGAAGGTTTTATAGAAATTAAAGGAGAACTGGGAATTATAAAGACAATATTACTTATTCTTTAAAGCTATGAAGTCTTTTTATGTTACCAAATTTTTAAAGGATTGTTTTATTCTTCTTTTTCCTAATAAGACCCTTTTATCATCTGACATTTCTGAAAAAAAAATTAAAACAAAAAACCCCCCCACATAACTATGATCCTATGATGAGGCACCATTAGTACTATAAATTATAATAATGTAACTTTTGGGACCAACATCTTTTTTTATAGACCTGTCATAAAAATGTACTTATGTATCATACCTTTAGTATCTGATTCATTTTTTAGCATGAAATGACACTATTGTTAAAAAATCTGCATTCAAAATGAGATGGTGCATTTATATTTTATAAAAGAAAACAAACACTAGCCGTGGAAAGCAGCCTTATCTTATTTTCCCATTTTCCTTTAAACACATCTGAAATACTATAAGTTTTATATAAAATCCTTTCCACCAAAAGAGAAATTTAAAAAAAAAAAGCTCTATAGGTAGAAGCCCCTTGGCACAAATGAAAGCAATCAAGAAATCAAAATTGCAGCACCACCATAATAATACTAGACAAAAGGCAACAGATAAATTTGTTTAAAAAAATGTGTCTGTAGCCAGACAAAGAAAGCGTGTGTTGCCTCCCTTACGGTCATGCAGCGAGATACCCAACTTACCGTAATAATCCCATGGTCCACGGCCTTGAAGGCAGAGATAAATGTTAAAGACACGGCAAGTATTAGATATACACAGTGCACACACAGAAATAATAATTTCAAATATGGAGTTTTTCTTGTGTGCATATAATTTACATCTTACTTCATAAATTGATAATCTATTAGTTCTTAAATACTATCAGGGTAATTATTGTTTAAGGCTAATTAAATTTAAAATCCCAGATCCTAGGCCTACGTGCTTGCTATGTTACTAGATAAATACTTATTTATTCTGGTAACTCAAATGTGGAAAAAAGAACGGGCATACTTCAACGCAGTCAGTTGGTTCTTAGGATGCAATTTTAATGCTTCAACTTTATTATAATATTTTTTTTTTTACTGAAGTTATAAAAAACTTAAATAAAATTAAGGTCCCCAGATTGTATTGATACAGAGTGTTGGAAAACTTGACATTCTTATGCATGATATGCACCTATGATTTGTGCTAAGCTCCAACAGGACTATTCATGTAACAACATATACATTTTTTGGTAGGCTCATGTGACATTTGACAATCTCATAGTTAATAATTTTTTTAGTTCAATGGAGCTTGCCAATATTATATATAATGAGGATTCTTTTCAATAAAATTTTAAATATTATAGGTTTTTTAAAAAAAATCTAAATCACAGTAAATGTATAGACTAGATACATTTCTGACAATTTTAATTTTTCAACAAAAAAAAAAAAGTAACAGATTTTACTGTAGCTTTAATTGAAGTGTAATAAATTGGATGCTGGAAAGAAAGTCTTGATGTATAAGTGTTGAGGTTTCGTGAAAGTCACCATGGGATATCAGTTTCTATAGAAACTAAACCCTATTATGGAGCAAAATGTTTTTTGGATGCCCTAAGGACAGGGTTATATTGAGTTACAAGTGTACATGAATACATTATCCAATTAATTTTACTAGAAATTTTTCCTCCAATAATTAGTTTAGGGATAGGTAGACACAAACATTTTTCACATGGGTTGCAGGATATATACAATAAATTTAAAATTGGAATGCATTTACAAACAGCATACATTTTTCTTCTATATCACCAACAACAGTATGCAAATAACTAATGTTTATTTAAATAAGGTATTAGGTTATTCTGCAAAGAGATTATATTTTTCTTTACCTGTTGCTCGCTTTCAAAATCTTAAAGAATTTACGAGGACATAAACAAGTCCAAGCAATAATTTCAGACTTTTGAAAATGTATTAAGCATAAATCTAATATTACTTTGATGACAGCTGTTAATGGTTTACAAATACCAAGAATTTGCAGCAAAAAATTATAAACCGTGGTCACGGATCTATCTCAAAAGGTTCTGTATTGGCATGATGTGTTTAAAAAAATGTAATCAATGTTTAAAATAACAAAGTCATGGAAAAAAATGGACACTCAAGTAAGGGAGACAACAAGTGCAAAGACAAGAATGAGCAAAATTAGAGTTAAATTTAACAAATGGAAATATTTATGAAATCATTTAACTAGATAACATAATATCCTACTCTTATGTTAGGAAAGACTTCCACTATTATGAGGGTTCTTATTTGGACAATATGGTGCTCATAGTATGTAACAACACTAGAAGTTTCTTATCATTGACCCATGGATAAACGTTATTAAAAAATTAAAACCAGGTCTTAATTGAAACTGAAGTTTTTTTCCTCATTTACAAATGGCATTGTCATTCATTATATTTTTCCGTTAGAGCTCAATTTCTTAATTGAGACCATTCGTTGCTTGTTGGCTTAAAATCCCATGAGGTTTCGGAACTGTCCAATCTAATTTTGCTTTTATAGAGTGGATTGGAATTTCAGATTTCATGTGGTACTTGTCTTAGGCAATAATAATTTTTTTTTTTACCAATAAATATCTTATCTAACATAATTGTTTGGTTGTTCTAGACTGACAAGAGCAGCCATAGATCAAATATCCCTTAATATATTTAATTTAATCCAATGGTATCTCACATTCACCATTAAACGCCATGCATCAAAATAAAAAATAGCATGCTTCTCCTGACCCACATTTTCCAATCTAAATTAAGTGTTTAAATATCTAGACAATATTTTTTAAAATTTTCATTAATTTACTGATGGCTAAGTAAAAATAAAAAAGCACAATATGGCTACTGGTCATATAACTAGCACAGACCAACAATTTGAACACAATTTAATAACTTTTTTTAATGGAAGCCAGTACTTGTGGCAAGCAATTACCAAATTGGCCTTTGAAATGTTTTGGCCATTGTTGCACAATACACACATCAATATTCCAGTTACTTTTGAGTTTTACAAAGAATTATAAATAACATCAAGTCTTAAGTTTAAAAAAAAAAATGGTAACAAAAATAAAAAGCTTCCTTTTATTTGAGTACTGCCACTTTCAGAAGGTTCCTGATTATTAGATGATAACTTTAATAAAACAAATAATTGGGTACAATGCATACATCAAATTTATGTAAATCATATTTATGTTATAAACACACAGAAACACTGACCATTTCTAGTTATAACAGGCAACACTACACTTAGACTATTTTTAACATATTAAAATAACACAGTTAAAAATGTTTGGTTAAGATTTTCAGAATATAACATGAATAAATTTGATCCTTTAGAAGTTAAAATAATTAATCAATTTTGTTCAGCTGTAGTTAAGCACAAAATCATTTTTGAGCCTGTGTTATTTAAAATGGTTGAGCTACACATAAGGCAGCAAGCAGCCGGCACAATAAACTGACTAGATGGCATGAAAGTGCAGGTGCATCTATCCACAATGTACATCAAAATTAGCAACAAGAATACAAGAAGTTAAGAGACAGGCTTAATAAATTGTACCAGTGTACAAATAAAACAAATTTGATAAAAAAAAAACAACCAGTCCCTGATTTAAATTCAATTTAAATGCTACCAGAGGTCCTTCTAAAGATATGTCCTTGAATACATATGTTAATAGCATGATAAAAATCTATTTAAAACAGGGTGCACAAAACAGACTGAGTAAACCGATTTTTTAAAGTGAATTGGCACAAAATATTTAAGTGTAAAAGACAGAGAGACATGTCAAAAATTAATTTTCATATTCAGGTAGACACAAGCTTTATACAATATTTTCAGCAGTTCCCTAGAGTAAAATGGGTTCATACACGTTAACAAACTACTCACTTCCGTGAGAATGAGATCGTTTTCTCCTTCCTAATATGAGAATAGACAAGGTAAGGATTGCAATCAAGATTCTTGTTAAATTTGTACACGAGATAAAGATATTGAATTTGGGCCCAAGTGTAGTGCTCAAAACACGTATACATTAGTTATATTTTAAATTACATTTTTAGCAAACAAACTTTGAGCTAAGGAAAAAGAAATATAATGAATGAGCTCTCAATTTTTTTGGTCACAATAGCTTAATATCTTTATGAAAATTTCACAGCCAGGGTGCAATTTACAATTAATAAGTTTGAAAGAATTAAAACTAACGTTAGTATTGACAATTTTAAAAATGAGATTTATTTTTAGTCAGGTAAATGTATCATTATTTTTTATCAAAACAAAACCATAAGCTTATCAGTTATCAAAAAAATTTAAAAACAATCCAGACCTACAAAAATGAGTACCAATAACTGTAAAGCTAATGATTAGAAGAACAATGATTAGCCTCACACACATCTCAAAAGCAAGATAAGATATGTGTAAATAATGTGAGTAAAAAGTCAATACTTGAAAACACTTACCATCCTTTTCAATAGGCTCAGGGTTGATAGTCTGTGTTTCCTTACTGTAGGCTACATTTTCCTTTGGTGGGATGTTAGTTTCATTGACTTTGACAACTGAAAGTTGAATATTCCTTCTCTTGGAGCTTAGATACATATAATAAAGAAAATACAAAAAAAGAATGATTGACAAAAACAAAAGATTTATTTCTTAACAACTTTTTTCTACATATTAAAACAAAATTATAACCAAAAATGTACATTGAAATGAAACTCATGTAAAGAACAAGAATTGTTTTTACAATGTACAAAATAATAACCTTGCAAGAGTAACTGGCAATGATGCTACTTCACCAGAACTTGGAGAGCTTGTCACTGATGCATTTATTGTTTGCTGTGCAGAAGGCTCTGGAGATCAAACAAAATGACCACAGTTTTTAATAAATAATTAAAATAAATATGATATTATTTATCATTTACAATTGCACATAAACTGAGCGGGAAACTTCACTAAAGCTGTGAAAGACATTATCTCAAGTGTACCCATAGATGCCATGTGATAATATTTAAAGATGTAAAGCTAAAAGAGACTACTATATATATTATTTCACCTGTTATAGATATACCTAAATCCCTGAATAAAGCATCAGGATCTGATGAAGTCCCACTTGGACTAGATTGTGATACTACTTTTACTGGTCCCTGAAAAAATAGTAGCAACTTATTTTCAGAGTAACAACACAGATATTAAAATGTATTTTACAATAACTTAACAATGAACATTTACTAAATAATTACTTACATGAATAAATAACAGAAATGGTCATCACAATAGGAAAATTGGACAAGAAACTGTGTCATTAAATTTCTCAATAATGATTCCCTACTTACAAGACATATGCCTAAGCAAAGCAATTGACAAAAATAATAACACATAATGATACATAGGGGACATAGGCCTATTTTATTAATCATTTAGTGACATTGTCATTGAATATCATCTTCACTGTGACAGTATGATGAGTATGACTAGGCTTGGGTCTAATACTTTAAAGTAGGAATATAACTACTTTGTATAGATTAATCTGTCTAATTTCCTTTAATTTGCTATGAAATATTGTTATTTTGATAAGAAAATGCTATTCAAAATTCATTTAATAAATTAGACTCTAAAAAATTTACAAACTGGTCTGGCACAAATGTGCAAACCCCTCTGGCATGAAAGGCGTTAATAGTGATCTAAAGGATAAAATTCCAGGTACACTTTTGTGATGATGATTTGTGTGTGTGTGTGTGTGGTGGGGGGGGGGGGGGGGGTTTAAGCAATGTAACGTCATATGAAAAACTTAATATTGTTGTAAAGAATAGCACTTAATAAACATACAGACATTTTTAACATTATTCTTTTAAAAAACAATTATGATTATTTTATTTTTAAACTAGGATCCCTGAGAGAATCAGTACAAGTATGCGAGGTCTGAGAAATGGCCTCTGATCAAATTACTGGAGGAGGAGTGGTGTAGTTACAATGACAGTCGTGAAAATTTATGTCTAAATGTGGAGACGGGAGCCATAGGATTAGGACTACCATGTGAAGTGGGATGGAACGAAAAAAAATGGTTGACCAGGGGGAGGAGGATGGGATCTTAGTAAATGCACTAGTCAGGGATTCTTAACCTTTGTGCAGCGCTGCCGGGCCACTATGTTTTAAAGTGGAAAGAAAAAAAATGGTTGACCAGGGGGGGGAGGATGGGGTCTTAGGAAATGCACTAGTCCGGGATTCTTAACCTTTGGGCAGCGCTGCCGGGCCACTATGTTTTAAAGGCCCCCCCCCCCCAGAACCCTATAAATTATATTGTAATAGAATTAAAAATATAAAAATAATTTAGTTATCACAGTTTTATTTCTTAAATTAACTTTTTATAAACAAGGAAATAAATTACCAATACCAGTAATGCGCTAACAAAATTCAACAGAAAAAAACATTTGCAGCTGCTAATCAAAATGCAAAAAAATTGATTTTTTAAAATTTTTTTTTAAAAAGCAGCAAAAACTAGCAATGAGGGCAAATACAATTTTCTGGTCTTCCACGCCTCATGGCTAGGGTGTTATCACTGGTTAAGAACCACTGTTCTAGTGAAATATTTCTGATGCAGGTGCAGTAACTTCCTATCTATGGGAGGTGAAATTCTTAAGGGTTTGTAAAGGACAGTAGTGGACACAGTAATTTGTAACGTTTAATTGGGAGAGGGGGGAGGGGGGGTCTAACTTTTTTTAGCGATGATTTATGAACAATGGGGGGGGGGGGGTCTGGTGGGGACAGTGACAGTGCATACTAAATCAGTAGGTTAAGGCATAGGGGCCGCTACTCAGTGAACCCCACAATCCAACACAGTAACAGTAACTTAACATAAATTTTAGGACATAAACAAGTAAATGACGTCATGGCGCGCACTGCCTGTTTTAGCCAGAAATAGCAGTGAGTTAATTACCAATAGCTGCCTGAAGCAAAACAAAATTAAAACTAGGCCTTCTTTAAAGAGCTTTTTAAAAAAATGCTATCTACCTTATAATTAATCATATGAATTAATATGAACATTATTTATGATTAATAATAATAATATTCTGATACTGATCAGGATCATGACCATGACTATAAAATTGATTGAGATACCTCTTTTTTAGCTATCTCCTTTTCTTTTCGTTCTTTACGAAGCTGTTCAATTTGAGCTTTCTTTCTAGCTATTTCAGCTCGCCTGTCGGCCATGTTAAATAATCACAAATATGTTATTTTGCTTGTTTCGATCTACTGCTCCAATAGATCTAATGTCTGCAGTTGATGTGAGTCACGGCATTTGCTCCGGGACTGCTGATTGTAATAAAGTTCACCCTTATTACCGAGATTTGAGATCAAACCGAGATAAATCTTACATGGTTTTTGTATGTGTAAAATAAAATTATATATATATATATATAGGCCTATATATATATATATATATATATATATATATATATATATATATATATATATATATGTTCTAAGTGAGGTTTATACATTTTTTAAAAGAATAAAAATAAAAAAATATATATATTATATTGTTTTTATATATATAAAAAAAAAATATATATATATATATATATATATATATATATATATATATATATATATATATATATATATATATATATATATATATATGTTCCAACTGAGGATTAGCCAAATTTTAAAAGATTAAAAATAAACTTAAATATGAAGCTTTACACCAAATTTCTCGGTATGATGGCCGGAACCTAGAAACAATTAATCGTCATTTAAAAAGTATACATGTAATTTGTAATAGTCTACGTTCATGCCGTGTGAAGGTATAAGCTTGCACATATGCTATTCTTCTATGATACTACTGTCTTATTTAAAACGTACAAAATTAATTATAAAAGAATGTCAATCATGCCCACCAAGAGGCTGTTGCAATGGATGCAAATAACCAATAATTATTTGAAAAGAAGCCCAAAACTGTGTGTATTTAAATATCTTTAACTTCATAACAAATCATTTTGCTCGAATACACAGGGAGAGCAATTAAGTGATAAATGAAGTATAGTTTCGGTTATATATCTATTACAAATAGGTCTAAAGCAACTCGAAGTCAAATTGATCAATAAGGGAAATGAATTAAAACTTTTAAAACTGTTTCCGCAAGAATTGTTGATGTGTATTACACTTTCTGGTGTGGTCATCCAGCGCTCTGCGCCAATGACCTTACTTGGCAATATTTTGTTATTCGCGTGGATGTTTTAGTAGTTTGATCGATGTCGGCATTCTCAATGCATGATTTTTTTGTCCACTTAGCGATGATACCCTGGTTGCGTGAACCATCCATTGCGATCTTGATCCATATGAACAAGGGTTACCACAAGTAGGCCTACTCTTAACTGTTAAAAATGTTACTGATAGACAAATTTTGAGGACATTTTTTTTTAAAGTGTAAGGGTGGGGGGGGGTGAATTTTAAAAAAAATCTATGAACTTGAAGCTGGCAAGAAAATTTCAAATATCCGTACGACTATGTTTCTGTGACTATAATATGTCTACATTACATGACTCTAATTAATATGATCATGAAGCATACGCCTATTTAATAAAGCTAGTATATTGTACGACATTATCATCAGAATTGCAACGTGAATCTAACCCGATTATGACAATTTTTTTTTAAAGGAAAGTTAAGTCACAAACGCCGAGATATCCCATTTTGTGTCACTTCCAAATATTTTTTTTAGTCTCATTCTAACGGACTTTTACGGACCTGTCAGTTTGGGTCAATGTTAATGGACTGTCTTTTACGAAATTTTGGTGACCGTGATAGGAATCCAAACTATATCACATTTTCCAGAGAGCTGTTAAAAACATATAATTAATAGGCCTACATAAAAATTGACATTGTTACATCGATCCTAGCATTTTCACATGACCTGCGACTTTCTTGGGCTGGTTTTGAGGTATACGGTGCTGACAGTCTATCAGTCTATCTCTTCCCGAACGTTGTATTACCTGCTAGAAATCAGTTCAATCTTATCGACCAAGTCCATTAACTATGAGGCGAGAGAGTGCACCACTGGTTTAGTCTCACTTTGAGAGGCTTAGTCACCTGGTCATTGTGGAGAGTTCTACAGTCAAATCATTATAGAGGCCAATTGAGACAACTCATAGAGATACATTCTCTTCATAAGTCGGCTGTACAAATATTTCCCGTCGAGCAGAACTTTCACACAACCGGATTGTTTCTGTCGTAGCATGTTCTCCGCTGTTAATGTGACTCATTGCAGTCAGAAAAGAAAACCGTGCATGTCCGATTTTCCTTTTTATGACGTTTATGCTTATGTCCTTCCATGTCATTATTATGGCTAATGTGCTTCAATACCCTGCAGTATAAGTTGTTGAGTGCATGGCACCGAGGTATCACCGAGGTAGCTCCTTAAAAAATTCAATACACTGAAAGATGTTAAAAAAATAACTCAAATACCCGATTTTATTTAATTTGCCAGTTTGTCTGTCTGTTTGTCTGGGTCAATTTTTGCATCCCAGTTTTGACCCACTTCGTGATCTCCAATTGAGCTGAAACTTTGTACACTCCCCACTCCCCGATGACATACAACCAGGCCATAAGGCATAATGAGTAAATCATAATAAAGACTAAAAAGTAATAACTAAAATAACATTTTAAAAAGTACTTAAAAGCAGGCTTTTCAAAAAATATACGGAGTATTAAATAAATGCCCCCCAAAATTTCAGAGTTGTTACAGTCATATGACTGAAAAAGTTTATAGAATTCAACATTGGTAGTCCTCTTGTATTTTTTTTTTTTTTACTGTACTTGCTATTAGTTTAGTGAGGAATTAGTAGTCGACACTAAGTAGGGAGATTCCTATATAATCTAAGCACTGCAAGCTGTATTATACATTTTGTGTAAATGTTTTGGAGTTTTCAGTAGGCCTACATTAACCTAGTCAGTTGGCATTTTCTTTCTTAACTGCCAACTTCTGGTTTCTTGGTCATGTATTTAACCATGCAGTTTTTTTTAATGGCCTTTTAATGTTTCCATCTTTTAACTTCAGTTAGGGCAGCGGTTCTCAACCTGTGGGTCGCGACCCCCAAAGGGGTCGCGCGACCCTTTTCCAGGGGTCGCCCAAGACCATCTGAAAACATATATACTTACAGCTATGAAGTAGCAACGAAAATAATTGTGTGGCTGGGGGTCGCCACGACACGAGAAACTGTATTAAAGGGTCGCGGCACTAGAAATGTTGAGAACCACTGAGTTAGGGCATGGTCACATGTCGGTGCAATTTAATGTTTAACATTCCTTCTCTTCACCGTCTAAATCATAAATTCTTTCTTTTACTGCAGGGCCTGCATGAATCCATTGCAACACCCGGTTGCATACCCAATTCATAAGGTGTAAGTGTTGTTGCCAGTATAGAATCTCACATATATTTTACTTCTGGTTCGCCCTGTTCACTCTTCAAAACTGCCTTCCACCAACTCCATATGTTTTATATCAATAGGGAAAAAAGGTTTTCATGCAGCGAGTTTCATGCGCGACGTCTGAACTCCTGTAAAAAAGTTGGGGGTTTTTAAGAGGGAGGCGACTATTATTCTGTGTTGTTATTGTTCGTATTCCTCTGTCACGCAGCGAGCTTCATGCTTTACGTCTGAACTCCGGTAAATAGGTTTCTTTAGAAAGATTTTTGTTTTTGTTTTTGTTTAAATGTCACTATTTTTTTCTCATCTTTGGTCTTGGGATGCACATCAAACAGAAGTGGGTCATGGACCGTCCTTTCACTTTGGGCGTGTGCTCGCATATGAGTTTTTCCCATGGGCTGGTACAGGAAGGGATGGCTATTTTCGCGAAAGTGTAACTGGAGTTTCATAAGTTTTTTGTTTTTTTTAATGAACGACAGTATCTGCTGTGTAGACAACGTCATGTCTATTCCGAGATCCGGCAACTGTCTGTCCCTTTCAGTGGGTTATTTCTCGACACAAATTAAATGGTTGAAGAAAGCAATGCACTCTCAGTGCGACAAAGGGCAGTACATTTTTAACACTTGAACACACCGGGTATTTTCTCAAAATACCCAGAACCGGTGAAAAAAAAACTTCACCCGGTTAAGCCCTAGTATTAATAATTACAACAACCTCAATATATCTCAGTCTATTAGCTGATTTAGAAGATTTTTAAAAACATCTTATCAGCTCCTCACAACTGATATTATTTCCCTGGTTCTGCGTACCTCAGTTCTGCGTACCTCAGTTCTGCGTACCTCAGTTCTGCGTACCTCGGTTCTGCGTACCTCAGTTCTGCGTACCTCGGTTCTGCGTACCTCGGCTCTTTGTAGAATGTGATTTATGTGAGATCATCAGGTTCAAAAGAGGAAGTAAGAGAGATATATTTTTTGAGGGTATGCCCATTGATGCAGGAGAGGTATTTCTTAGATAAAGGGCAACAATTCCATTTCTCTAAATTTTAATGCTGCTCTGTTCGTTCCCTTGTTGCTACACCATGAACGCCATAACGACAAGCTATTAATAATTTGTTACAAAACTTACAACAAAATTTAAGAGAACAAATTCTTTTAAATTTATATTTGTATTTATTTACATCCTATTTCGTAGAAAACTTAGAAAATCATTTTAAAAAAGAGGTACAAAATAATTGTTGGTTATAAAAAAAACGAATATTAAGACATTACATACATAACAATTCATGCATGCGTGTATTCTTCATATAAAACAAATACAGTAAATATAAATATATCATTGATGTTAAATTATTCATTATTCTAAAACTTGAAAAAAAATAATGTATTCAATTCAACAATGCTATCGTTGCTTTGACTCATTATAGAATATAAAAGATACAAGAGGCTGACGAAGCGATCTTAAGGACACCTTTCGTAACATATCACATACACAATATGTACACTGTGGATTATAAAAACACCTTACAGGCAATAACGTAGTATTTACAATGAGTATAGCGTGTATTAAAAAGAAAAAATACCGAAGTATTTTTAATGAACACTAATATTCTTATTGGAATGCCGTTTAAAATATTTACCCCTTTTCAAAATACAGAAATGTCAATGAATCACAATTGAACATATTGTAACAATGAAATGGAAGCTATATCAAAAGTTATTCAAATGTGTGTGAGTCCTTAATGACGCATAAACCCTATTTAATAATAAATATATTTAAGTGTTATTGATTAAAATCTAAATTATTTTGAGCACAATTTCTAAGAAACTACTCTCCAAACAGATAATCAGTTATTCAGCGCCTTAGGTCTAACATCTCGCAAAAGTATCTTGCAGTTAATTATAGATTTATTTGTTTGTGAATTGTACTTATACAAATCCTTCAAGTCAATGAAATAGAAAGCCGATTGTCTCTCTACTTATATGACCAACCAATAATAGCTTTATTCATTCTTTTGTTGCTTTGTGTAATTGTGTTGTCCTAAAGTTATCAAGTACTTTTTAGCGTTAAACACTCCTTTTAGTGTTTTCTATATAAAAAAAAAATACTTATTTTGTTAGTTAGATAGACCGACTTCCTTTTCCTTTGGGAATTGTTTAAGACTAGTTAATATCGCAGGCCAGATGTTTTCCCTTGGTTAAGATCACAGTTGACATTGGCCGCCCAATCACATACCGCGTCCCTCGAGTTCCAGAGTGTTCCAGGCGAGCACTGAAGTTTGTAGGACACGCCCCAGCTACACATGTAGAACGAGTTGCAGTCCTTGGGATCGCTGTGGTAACCGAATAGCCCTGGGCACTTGAAGTCTGAGGGGGGGACATAAATATAACAATAAATGGATTGCATGAGTCTTTCGCAGTTGTAACCAGCAAGAAGCCGGGGTGTAACTGTAACCCGTTATATAAATACATTTGTGAGTTCAATATTTTAGAAAGAGAGATTGTGTTATAAATGGAGAGAGAAAGAGAGAGTGAGAGAGAAAATTGGCGTCGTAATGAACTAAAGTTCATTAACTAACTACTATAAATTTACCAAAGCTTCTCCTGCCTCCATTTAAGGATGCTGCCTTGAATCGATTACAGCGCTTACTTGACAATAGTAATGACAATACAATAATACGTGCAGTAATCATTGCATGAAAAACTGAGCTTACCTTCTGCTGGGACACTGCCTGGTGCCATCTCAGTGTCTGGGAAACTGCTTGGTGCCATCTCAGTGTCGTCTCCCCGAGTTGCCAAGTTCACCACAGGGGCGTCAATTGTCGGATTAACAGTCGTGGTCTCCACCTTATCAATACCCCATTCCTCTGATGCCCTGCCGATGACTTCGCTTGCTGCAAAATTTCCGAAATATCTTCGGTCATCGGTCAACGTCGAAAATTTACTCTTTTTGACATTGACATTTGTAGGTTTTCTCCATTTTCTGGAATGATCCTTGGCGAAGAAGTCGTCTGCGCTATCGTCCTGGTCCGATGATCGTTTGCCGCCCAAGTAGCCGGTCGTTTTATAATCGTTCAAGGTTTTGGCATTAATATCGTGGGTGTTGTAACTGGCAAGATCAATGTGTGGCGGGAGTCCGAAGGCGTGAATTATGGTTGGTGCATGGTTTTGCTCCTCCAGAACCCTCCCGTAGTAACCCTGGCTGAACCTATCGCCCCACTGCTTGGCGTGGGCTTTCCTCATGGGCTCAAAGTGCATGCTCCCCTGTCTTCCTCTGAGCAGCTCGTTCAGCTTCGTGATCCCGAATCTGTATTTCTGTTTTTGGAACTCATTGTTTACTCTCTGCTCCAAGTTTTTAACGTGTGCAGGCCACGGTCTTGCATTCCATAGATAGTCTTTTCCACTCGGTTGCATTAGATCGTCACGGTGCTTGTTATTAGAACCTGGATATGATTGGAATCTCGAGCCGTGTGTCATTTCTCTTTGGCGCTCAACCTTTTTCTTGCCAAGCTCTATGTTAAATGCCTTCCATGGATTGACAGTGACTTTTTTGGCCTTATTCCTGTCACCGTCGTTCATCCAGTTCGATATTCCGGCTGAAAATGGACTGGATTCGGGTTTCACTCTGCTTCTAATGCTCGGGTGGTAAAAAAACCGACCGGGCCCTTCCTCGTTCATCGTTCCGAGCTTGCTGTAAGATCTATCGAACAACTGTAATGGCAAAGCTTCATCGGCATCAAAAGAACTGCGTCCTCTGAATTTCTCGGCTCTTTTCAACTCATTTTCAATGGTTTTCGCCCAGTTTTTTCGACGCGCTACTGGAGTGACAGCAACGCGGTTCTCGTCCCTATCATCATCGTTCATATCAGTTGTGCCAATGAAGAAAATTTCTGATGAACCTGTGACAGATGTCGACGACTCCTCTTCAAAAGGCACTGCCGTAGTTTCTATTTGAATCGCTTCACTGACAGGATCTGAAGTTGTGTAGCCGGAATCTCCCAGAGGTATCTGATAGCCGCCTGATGCTCGGCCCATCTCAGAAAAATAAGAAATGACATTTTTGTCGGATGACCTATCTCCTTCCGTTGAGGCGCTTTGATACATTATATTTCTGGTATCTGCTGTATCCACCAATGGCTGTGTGTTAATTTCTGTAACGACCACTTTTGGAATTTCCTGCAAGGTTTGACTTTCTCGTGAATTAGCCATCAGGGAGTCGTCAGTGGTCAGATCGTTGACATTCGTGCGGGCGCCATCTGTGAACCGCGATTCGTTTAAACCTTCCCGGAAGGAAGTTTCAGGATTTATTTTATTATCAAGCAGAGTCTCGTTTGCCAACTTGAATTCCGTCGCGTTACTTTGTACAGGGTTTACTGTTTCATCATCAGAGTGACTGTCATTTATTTCAATTGAATGCCTTTCATTTAATAAACTCGTGTTCAGCGTTTCGTAGAGTACTCGGGTAATATCAACAGAAGTTTCATTCTTTTCAAGATCGAAACGGCCATCTTCATCATTTATTTCACGGACAGTAACATTGTGATTCTCGGAGTCAGATCTGTTTCGGTTACCATCGTTCAATCCCGTGTCAATGACAACATTGCGACGCAGCGTTTCATTCACGTGAAAAGCTTCTGAAAGCGCATGTGTTAAATTTTCCTGAGCATATGCGTCATTTTGCAAGTGGGCTTGTTTTTTCATCACGTTTTTATCATCCAAAACTGAATCATTCAATGCGTCAAGTTTGAGATTTCCTGTGGTACCGTTATTTTCTGTCAAATGTGTTTCATTCAGAAGACCGAGGTTTAAATTTTCTACAGTGGCTGACTCGTTGTTAGAATAGTCTATGCGTGAGGCTGTGTTGATCTGTGCCAAAATATTAGCATCTCTGCCAGCGTTATCGAGATAATTTAGACCTTGTCCTTCGATAGACACTGCTGCTGTTTTGACTGCCTCGGTGTAATTTTCGGTCTCGTTAAACAGTGGTGAAAATGTATGCTCAAGAATTGTGTTTGTTGAAACATTTTGTCTATCGGTAGTTGTATTTTCACGTCCATAGAGGATTGTCTGATTGTATTGTTCATGGCGGGAACTAGTTGACAATTGGCTGAGTGTGGAACTTCTTGTCTTTTCTTCGTGTATTCGTTTCAGAGATTTCATGACCGGCTGGCCAAGGAAAGAGTTGTAAACTGATGATGAGATGCCTCTGTGGTTTCCTCTGACGATCGAGATAAAATCTCTCTCTGGTTGGGACAGCTGGGACGGCTGTTCTTTTCTCCAGCTTCGCACATCCTTCTCTGAGTCTGCGTTACCCGATGAGCCGTCCAAACCCGAAACAATGTACGTCTCTGGCGTCATTTCTTGGCCCTGATCAACATCGACCTGATATAACAGGGGTGAGGTCGGCATCACCGGCTCGGGGTTGTAAGGTGTCTGGTAATGGACGACGATATCGTCGTTATTGTTTCTGATCTCTAGTGGCAATAGATGAGTGTCAAATGTTGCTGCTACTCTGGAAACGTGGAGTTCTTGTGGCTCGTGTAAAATTCCGGTGATGTTGTCAGTTAGAGGGTGCCCACTACTGATTTCGGTAACATTGTTATCTTGATTGCCTGTGGGGGTGTCCAAATGAGAGCGCACAGCACTCTCTGTGGTAAGATTGTTGACTTGATAAGGTTCACTTCTGCCTGATGTAATTTCGTCGTGTTGCAGCTGCTCACTGCTGGTCTCGTTACTAATGGTCATCTTGTCTATTCCTACGCCGTATGTGGTAATGTTGTCAGAATGGAACAGTACACTGCTCAAGGTGGTGTCATTGGCGACTTTAATACCTTCCATGCTGCTTATGGTAATATTCTCAGTTTGAATGTTTACACTGCTAAATGAGGTGACGTTGTCACTTTGGAGAACTACAGTGACGCGTTTGGGGATATCTTTATCTTCCAGGGTTTCATTTCCCTTAGCGCTCATCGATTCATTCCTGACATATAATTTTTCTTCCATTTCTTGGTTTTTACTTCTTGGTGTACTTTCTGAGACCGATTCGTTACTTGAATATTTAGAAACACCAAGATCGCTGAAATTACCCAGCAATGTAGAATTAAATGTCGAGATGGGCGAAGAAGATGCATCACTGCGGTTGAGATTGGCGGACAAATTCATGATCGGTTCAGAATTCAGAGATTCTTGCTGTACACTCACCACGTCGTGGGTTCTTTTATTGAGAATGAAGGTTTTGTCTTCCGGCATCGAATCAAGTGGTGTCACATATTCGGGAATGTTGTCTGCAGTGCTGTCTGTGTTGTACGATGCATTTATGTTTGTTGACCTGGTTGTGGCATTTAGGGAAATCGATTGACTTGAGACATTACTTTGATCAGAAGTATAGTCAGCTGGATTCGGTGAACTTAAATCTCCGTCTTGGAGTTGAACGGTTGTAGAATCCTCAATGGAAGCAGACGTGACAGCTTCCATCACCGTCTTTGTATCATCACGTGACCCCGGCAGGTCCTGGCCATATCCTGACAATGTAGGATTTACATAATATTCATATTTTGATTCAACGGCATTGCTGAGAACACTATATCCGCTTGTTGTTAGCTGAGGTGAATCTTTTTCGACTCCATAACTAATTAAATTGTTCTCAATCTCTGCAATATTATCTGCTACTGTGGCTGGCCTCTCGACACTGTTCAAGCTTTTGGAAGCCTCGTCCTCTTTCTCGGCCCCGTGAATGATATGGTTTATTTCGTCTATATGAAAATAATTGCGTGCATTATCGTCTGTCAAGCTGGATGCCTTTTGCAAGTTTTCGGACAAATCATTTATCAAATTGGATTGGACCGCATTGTTATCTCGGATAATGTCATTGGTTAGTTTGACTTCTTCGCTTACATTGCTTGTCATGCCAGTTTTCTTTGCATCGCTTTGATCGTCTGTAGCTGATGCTGCGTTCACATATGGTCCGAAAAATTCATCTAAGTTTGAGATTAATTCTGTGTTCCAGCTGAAATGTTCGAAAGGGGTAATGGGTTGGGCTTTATCCGCATTGTCCCGTGCTATCTCCCTTTGTTCTTGTTTGGTCGAGTTACGACTTGATTGTGGCTGCTCTGTAGTCGTGCTGTTCTCAATTAATGACACGGTTTCATTAATCCTGCTGAAATTATCCTCCTGTGTAAGCTTGCTGGTTTTAATCTTCAGCCCCATGTCATCAGCTACAAATTTCTGTTCCTGTAAGCTTTCATGAGAAGCCGTTGGGAGAAATCTCTGAGCACCCGAACTAGTTGTAGGAATACTATCTCCCACAGACGCGTTTGTTGTTTTGTGTAGTGCTTTCCTCTCATTTCCTAGACTCGAGGAATCTTTATCTTTAGATAAGTTTAAATGTTGGTGATTGGGCTTCTCTCCTTCCGTGCTTCCAAAAACATTTGATTTCTCAGTAGCAGGTTTCATGGATGTGTGAAAGGAAATCTGTTGAGGAGTGGTTGCGCTTGACAGTTGACTACTGAGGCTGGAGGAAGAGCTTGGTCCTTGTTTATAGCCATTCAAAAAGCCGCTCGACGTGTTTTGATCCATAACGAATTCAAATAAATCAGACTGGTATTCAGTTCTGCTGGGCAGCATCTCCTCTTTTGGAAAGCGTCTCTTCAGTTTCATGTCATATCCGGTTTTCCTGCGCCTGCCAGCTGAAAGTTTGTCAGTGTTGTACCTTTGTTTGAGCTCGGCTTTACGGTCTTCTCGTCGTCGCTTCGTTCGTGTCAATGACTCTTCACTGGTGGCATCGGCCTTCAAGAGCGACCTGGAGTACAAGTTATTTTTTGGACGCTCAATGCCTATAGATTTGACTTGGATTTGGTTTTGTCTGACATCGTTGCCAAGGCTTCCGGTTTCTGTGTCTGAGTCTACATTAAATGGTAGGTTCTTGCTCCTGGCGTTGTCTGGTTTTATTAGATTTTCGTGTGACGACATTGACTCAAGACCTGAATTTAAAATGTGTTTGCTAAGATCTCTGTTTGAAACTGTGTACTCTGAGAGTGAGCTAAGCCATTCTTGAGTGCCATTAGCGTTGGCAGGACTTGCATCTGATTGGGGTGACCACGGGTTACTAATCGCACGTTTGCCCTGTTCTAGACCTGCGAACTCTATATCCCTTCCATCGGTGTACATACTATCATCTCTCTCGTTCATCTTATCCAGCAACGACATGTGATATCTGGCCACTGAAGTGTGTTTCAGACCGCGCTTGATGTGAGCGGGGTTTCTGGCCTCCAGTTTCTTTCTGCCCGGGAGGGAAATTCTTGGACTTGACCCCAGGGGTTCAGCTTTAGTTTGTCCTATCGTGTTAAAGTATGATATGGCGACGGGGGCTGCTTCCACGCGCACCGTCTCCACCGTTGGCAGCACGTTCTCCATATTGACAGTGGTGGTTTCGGCCGTCTTCCCCCGCTTACTTTTCGTGTCGTTTGCTATTACGTCACACAGGGTTGGAAGGTCGATCTCAGCTAGAAGCTGCAGCATCAGCTCGACTATAGAGGCTTTATCTGTTGTAAGACATGATTTAAATTACATCATCATGTTTGTTTACCGGGATATATATTTAATTAAATTAATCGATACGAGAAGAAATGCATTTATTTATGAACCAGTTTTAAAAGTTGAAGAGAAAATTAGATGGGTTGAAAATAACTGAGAAATTTGATTTTCTTATGGATATAATTGTCGCTAAATATTTGTGTAGAGCCAGTTCTTAATAAATCAATTAAAATTTTATATTTTCATTATTTAATTTTGATGTTTATTCTTCTTATGACAAACAATGGTTTTGTCACCGTTAAGCCCTGTTTTAACTCTCATCTCTTTTTTCGAAGCTCATTATCTAAACACATTAGTAGGCCCTACTCTCATTCAAATTACATAGTACTGGCATATTAGGTTTGTATAGCATTTAAACAAATAAAAGTTCAAGTCACCTTCTGCGGTTCCTGGTAAATTTTTCGTTAGCAGAGCTTGCAGGTCCGTTAAGTCGGTGTCTCCGTTGCTCAAAGTTCCAATGGGAACGGCTGAGCTGGTCTCCAACCCAAAGATCATCAGTAAAAGAAGGCACTGTCCCGGTACCCACATCTGAATAAAGTATCATATATATTTTTTAAAACGTTTCATTAAATTAATGATTTCGTTTGTAAAAGAATGGATTGTTTCCTTGTTTGGTAGTTAACATAATAGACTACACACCATCCCCTTGTTCTCCATTGGTCGCATAGCAACTTAGTTTGAGCAGCCGACCGTTGTGCCAGATAGGATTAATGAAACAAGATGGATTAATTCATGGTGAAACATTATTTGTTAGCACAACTGACAAAGCCGGGGCATAAGGATGGGTCAAACGAGGTAATTGTCTTGTACATTATCAAATTTAATACCTCTATCTTCTCTCCTTACCTGGGAGTTAAGTACTCCCCTTTATTTTGGCAGTGTAGTCTGCCTCTTTTTCTTGGGGCGGGGTAATTACGGGGCTATGACACCATGTTACTTTAATCACCCAGAACACAAGAACACTACTTAGAATAGGCCGAGTGTTTTGAATGCATAAAAAATGCATTCTTGCATCTCAACAGACAAAAAGCTTTCTTATATCACTGGTTATCGTTTTGAATACCTGATCAAGCAATTATACTAATTAAAGGCGATCAAATCAAAAGCGTCCAACATATATTTACAAATAATAGTTTAATGAACGTCTTAACATCATGTAATTTGAGGTTTCAATCGAGGCTTATTAGTAATGAAACGTTAAGTTAGTTTTTGGTATGACTTAAATTGTCTGCTGAGATTGTTCTTCAAAGAGAAATACACAACTCGGATAATACAGATAAAATTCAATCTTACCTTTGTGAATCCCATTCTCCAAAACTTGGAGATTTCGGGTTATTTCGGTGCAAGCAGCAGATGCTCTTTAATCCTTGGTTATTTAATTCCTTGAACTGAGATGTAGAAAGTAGCCAATGACAGTTCTGATATTTTATTGTGATTATTGCTGTACCTCTGTTTCGGTTTCAAGCAACTCACTGGTTATTATATGACTTCAATGGCATCGGGGGGTGTAAAAATAATGTAATAGATCTCAATGATAAGATTTCTGTATAGACTTCCCAGCGCGTCAAATTGGTGCTAACTAAACGTATAGTCCACACACGGGATATTGCACTTTTCAATGTTACCTAGACAACGGCTGAACACATTGCACGCTGGACATAGACACTGCTGTGGAAAGCCTGTCGATGTTGAGCACAAAACAATGAATTCTTAGATGCTAGTCCCTTGGATGTCCGAAGGTTTCTGTCGGCTCTACTGAAATCCCGGCTGTTTTATCCACGACAGAAGTCCAGAACGAACATTAAAAAAAACCACCCTCTAAACAAAACGCCTTTTCTCGCATCCCTGTCAACAAACTTTCCCCCACACTTGCTGCACCAGCAGTCCTCTCTCTCTTCTTAAATTTCGTTTATTTGCTTCGTTTTGTTTAGCACACACCGTGGGGTCTTAAATAGTTTGGAGAAATATTTTGTTGAGGTAAAATTGCACACATTGTTCCCTCCCATCTTAGTCCTTGTTACCGTCCCCCGAGCAACAAAAAACCAGAGTTCTCCTCCCCTTCCATCACCTCCAAATGCAGGTCGCAAACATGCTCCGTTATTGGAAGAGCGTCGGTTTTTGTGTGTGCTAAAGAAGGGATCCGTGTTTGTACTTTGAGATTCCGGCAAACGAAGGATTAAACACTGCCTCACCCTATGCAACCCTTGGAAGCTGAATCCGGCTGGCAGAAAACGGTTTTCGGGAGCGCCATATTTAGACCCCCGGACAAGTTTGGGTTCGCATTGTTGTCCTCCCTATACACCGAAGGCTCGATCTGGTGCCCCGTGATGTTGAATTGGAGCTAAGTTTATCGCGGAAGCAAGTGCGCGTCTTGCTGAGCTATTCTAAAATTGCCGATAGCACCGGTGGTCTTGGTTTAAGCATAGACAAAGATGAGCGATTGTGTTGAAGTGGATATTCTCGCCCATGTCTAACAACCGGTGTTGATAATTTAGAAAAAGCAGACGCCTAAAGATGATCAGTGAATCTAATTATAAACTACAATTGTTTTTCCTGGCCACACTCCGAAAATGGGCTGAACTTCGCTCTCGTTGTTCAATTAATCTTTTTTTAAATATTGATTTAGGGATTTCAGCTTACAAACGGACTTATAATTTTGAGTAATTAAAAACATGATTTTCCGGAGCCATAAATAAATTAAGGATGTGACGTGATTAAATAGAGAGGTGTATTTTAGCTTTTTTATCGTAACGTCTTGCTCTACGTACATAATTACACCCCATATTTAAAAAAAACTAAAAGAAACTGATTTGAAAGTGAGGGCAAAACACCCCCTTTGTGTACAGCCATCGGCAGGCGTACATGACACGTGCGTGTGGTGAAAGGTGAGAGTGGTCAAGTGTCCAATACACTGATATTTAAAAAGTTCTGAGCCTTTTGCAAATCAATGGCTTAGAAATAACTTGAATGGCTCATGAATCCTGGGCTGAATTTTGGAATTTATGATGAGGTGGCACCGTGAAATTCATGCAACATTTACTTTTCGGAGAAATGAGACACACGCTACTGTTTATATCAAGGTCACCAATGTTATCATAACATGTCAATGTTTGAATCATGGTGATTGTTATATATATCTCAGTATTGCCAAGAGCTTGGCTCAGTTTTAAAACTTCAACATAGAGCTATTTTTAGCCACCACAACTTGTCTGCTAGGATGGTATTGATATTGACACCCCGTGTAACTGTGTGTGTCATTTCTGGCTGAGGTAAAGGTTGTTTACATTCGAATGTGTTCCATTTCTTTAATCAAGAATGTCATTGGGTGACGCAATATCTAGATTTTTGTCATTATAAAGTTCGTATTTAATTCATATATATATATATCCATGGAAGTAGTCAGGCAGCAAACTTGGACTTGGAAGAAATTGAAGACATTTTTGAACAAACTATCAAGCAATCAAGGACACAGACAACTATAAATATGTTTTCATTCAATTTTGTGCATTGAATGTAGGCAATGTCAAGTTACCGGTGATGCTAGTGTACTTACCCGTACACATTCATGGAGATTTAGATACCAGTATCTGGTGTGATATGTCTAGAGTAAATAATACCTAGTCCATAGTTCAGGGTACAATGTAGCGATTACTGCTATAAGAAAAAAAAAACTGTGACAAAATTATAAAAATCAGAGAATATCAAAACCGAAAGTTATACCTTCGACTTCTCCACGAGTCACAACATATTCCAAAACTGTTGGTCAAATAACTGCCCCCGATTTATTCAGGAGTTTACAGGGTACACCGGATGTTAGTATTGAAAGGGTTGTCTTGAGCTGAAAACTTTTTTGGTTTTTGATTGAGTATAATATGATGGACTATAACACCAAAATTAGAAGACTTGGAATTTGCAGACCATATAGCCATACTATCTCACAGACCACAAGACATGCAAGAGAAGATCAAACAGCCATACAATCTCACAGACCACAAAACATGTAAGAGAAGATCGCATAGTAATACTATCTCACAGATTACAAGACATGCAAGGGAAGATCCCTTAGGGATGAGATTGCTATTCTACCCATTGCTCTCTGAAGATTCTGAGTGTTGCTTGCAATTCAGCATTTGATCTTTCTCTTCTAAACCCGGCCGGTTCTTCCGATCAAGCGCTTCTTTAATTCTGCTGAGTATAATTCTGCTGGAGACCTTGCTTCGTGCGCATAGTAAGGGGGCTCTTTGCCCTTTCTCACATTGTCATAATTATCCACTATTTGGTTGTTTTTTTTTTAAATCAATATATATATTTTTTTTTTCCATCCAGTAAGAAGAGAAACCAAATTCACCAAATTCTGTTTGAACATATTGTGGATTTGGTTAACTATTTCAACTCCTCCATCTTTTAGGTCCTCTGTTTGTATAATGTCTATGCCTGCTCATTGGCCTACGACCTCTGTTGGTATAATGTCTATGCCTGCTTATTGGCCTACGACCTCAGTTGGTATAATGTCTATGCCTGCTTATTGGCCTACGACCTCTGTTGGTATATATTGTCTATGCCTGCTGCTTGGCCTAGGACCTCAGTTGGTATATTGTTTATGCCTGCTGCTTGGCCCTACGACCTCAGTTGGTATATTGTTTATGCCTGCTGCTTGACCTACGACCTCAGTTGGTTTATTGTTTATGCCTGCTGCTTTGCCTAGGACCTAAGTTTGTATATTGTCTATGCCTGCTGCTTGGCCTTGGACCTCAGTTGGTATATTGTTTATGCCTGCTGCTTGGCCTACGACCTCTGTTGGTATATTGGCTATACCTGCTGCTTGGCCTAGGACCTCAGATGGTATATTGTTTATCCCTGCTGCTTGGCCTACGACCTCAGTTGGTATATTGTCTATGCCTGCTGCTTGGCCTAGGACCTCACATGGTATATTGTTTATGCCTGCTGCTTGGCCTAGGACCTCAGATGGTATATTGTTTATCCCTGCTGCTTGGCCTACGACCTCAGTTGGTATATTGTCTATGCCTGCTGCTTGGCCTAGGACCTCACATGGTATATTGTTTATGCCTGCTGCTTGGCCTAGGACCTCAGATGGTATATTGTTTATCCCTGCTGCTTGGCCTACGACCTCAGATGGTATATTGTCTATGCCTGCTGCTTGGCCTACGACCTCAGATGGTATATTGTCTATGCCTGCTGCTTGGCCTACGACCTCAGATGGTATATTGTCTATGCCTGCTGCTTGGCCTACGACCTCAGTTGGTATATTGTCTATGCCTGCTGCTTGGTCTAGGACCTCACATGGTATATTGTCTATGCCTAACACTTTTCCTGTCTTCATTTGTTGGAGCGCCTTTCATATTTCTTTTCTTGGCTATCCCTTCCACTTCCATGTATATTTTTTGCTTTGCTTTTGCTATCCCTTCCACATTTCTTCTTTGCTATCCATTCGATATTTCTTGTTGTTTTTGCTATCCCTTCCATATTTTTTTTGGCCATCCCTTCCTTATTTCTTCTTTGGCTTTCCCTTCCATATTTCTTCTTTGGCTATCCATTCCATATTTCTTTGTCCATCCTCTTTGTGTAGATGGAAGGTGTCTAATTTGGATGGTAGCTCATTTAATTGAAGGTTTTAAAGTATATAAGAAGATTATGTTTATAATGTGTTGATACATTATGAAGTTTAAGAAGTAAAGGAGATTATCCATAGGCACTAGTATTTGAGGTGTTGAGATTAATATGTATTTTAGGATTTTCATGAGATGTATTTTGTATTGTAATTGTGTATAATAAAATATTTGTCACTGTTACTATTTGAACCACTTCAACACTGGTATGATTGATATCGAGATTGTGATTGTGACAACCGGGACTAAAAATGTAAAAATAAACACACATTCCAATTTTTTCCGTTACTACACATGATTCCCAGTCCAATTATAGGAAGGTTGGACTGCGATACAGTTTTTAATTAGATTAAAGAGACCCAAACAATTAGATGAAATAGACAAAATACACGTTTAAATGTTTCAGCTAATGCCTTCATCAGTACAACAAAAAAGATTCCTACAATTTTTAATGAAATTTTAAGTAATAAAGGTAAAGGACACCTAAAAAAAAAAATGAAAGAAAAAAAAAAAAAAAAAAAAAAAAAGGGCACAAGGCCGACAAAAAAAAAAAAAAAAAAAAAAAAAAAAAAAAAAAGAGGAAAAGAAAATATAAAAAAAAAAANAATCATCAAAAATTAACTGATAATAAGGCATACTTGATAATTATATCAAAATGAGGGGGGAACTAAAGGTGTGTGTAATTAAACAGCCTGTGCACCTATAACATGTATATTTAAAATACAAATATGGTTAGAAATGTACAAGGGTAATGTGCAGCAAAAATTATTCAAAGCAAATAATCAATATTTAAGCTAATTATATCAAAATACAGAATAACTATAATTATACATATTTAAATAGTCCATGTGTCCATTACATATTGATATACAATACAAGCAGGGCTGGAACAGGTTGTTCAAGCGAATCATGTGCCTTTTTTGGGAGTACCTATCTGTGTGAAAAGCTCTTTTCCCACCATGAACTTTAAGAAGTCAAAGTTTAGGGCCAAACTTCCTGATGATCATCTTCAAGCTATACTGAGGGTCTCAGTTGCAGGGCTTCTTTCAGGCATACTTTCGGGGGTGGGGGGCACTGCCCCCAGAGCAAATTAAGTGCCCCCCCCCTCCGGGAGGAAATGTGTAAGAAAATATAATTTTTTAATTAAAAAAATTCTACATTAAATTTTTTAAACATTTTTAAAGCAATAGAAATGTGAGCCTTTCACGATTAAAATTAATGGAACCAATAAAATTTCGCTTTGCTCGATATACATGGCAGCATGCTAGAAACACTAGGCTGGTCACCATTGGAGAAACGATGACGAAAATCCAGGCTCTCCATGATGTACAAGATAAATAATGGGCTGGTCCACTGTTCCAGTATTAAACAGAAACTCGTCGCTCTCCCCCATAGACAGCGAAGATACCATGACAGGAAATTCAGGCTCATACCAGCAAGAAGCCAGTATAGGAGCTGCTCATTCCTGCCCTAGACAATCAGGGACTGGAACAATCTTTCAAAAGGAACGGTTGAGGCAACAACACTAGACACATTTGTGTCTATTGCCTCAAGCCTTCAAACCCTTAGTGCATGATTTCCTGATCAACACCAGTAACAGAAACATTGCAAATCCCATCCAGATGCATAGGACCCAAAATGATCAATAAATTGATCGTGGGCCCTTAAGATATAGAAGAAGAGAAGAAGAAGATACATTTATAATCTATATCATTCAGGTTAATCTTTTCACAGGCTACAGATTTCGATTATAAATATCGTATTGTTTTGAAAATAGGCCGCTCCTGATCAGAAGCTAAATCTCACTTTTTGTTGTTCGCTTTTATCGGCATTTTTATTTATTTAAATTTACAGCTTCACAAGTTGAAATACTTTAATAACACTGTATTAAACTAGCTTTACATCAATATGAAGGTCTATAAATTGAATATAGTTCTTGCTAAGTATTTTAAACATGTGCAATCTGTTTTCAAATGATATTTCATCATAAAAGCATGACAGTTAAAGTAGAAATGGGTGTTAACTATTAGATGTGTAATAGCAATTAGCATGAATTTCAACGTACCGGTACTCGATTCCATCCACGTATGTTGAGTTAGTAAAATAAAAAATAGGAAAAAATAAATAAATATATAAATATATATATATATACATTAAAACAAAAATTAGGAATTTAACGTTTGCATATAACTAGTGGACGATTCACCAATTATTTTAAATCGAGTGCGTTTCTAATTTTTCTAATTTTGTAACACATTTTGGGGAACAACGGAGTGAAATGATGTTTTAAAATAAAATAAAACAAACTCAGACTTGATTAAATCTCCAACGACTTTTCTCTCTTTAAAATCAGCTAATAAATAATCTTACTCAGCTATTTGAATGCATTTTTACAAATTCATTTTTAGATGATAATCCAGTGCAAGTAGAAAGAATAAATATTTAAACAACTTTACAAAATAAAATGTAAAAAAAAAAAAATAATGATAAAAAATAATGATAAAAAATTTTGAAAAAAAAAAGCATTTTGATATCTTGCTAATTCCTTATTTTTTTTTTTTTTTTGGTAATAGTACAAATAAATTCTATGGAATCGGGTAAAAAAAAATTAAAGTAGGGCCTATATCTAATATCTAAATTTTTAGTTGATCTGAAGAAAGTTTCAGTATTTTAAAAATGTAAATCAACATTTCAATCAACTGAATATGGGGAATTTAAACTTTATTTGTATACGATTCCCCTCAAATAAACTCACACACTAATAAATATATGACGTCTTTTGTAAACAATTGATGTCTTCTTAAAACATAATTATGCCCATAATATACGATTTACAAAAAGTACCAATTTTGAAAAGCCATAAAAATGTATAGCCCTTTTTACAAGAGATTTTTTTTTTTTTTTTTTGACTTGGTAAAACTTGGCAATATCTAGAAATAAATGTATGGTTTTGCTTTTTATTTTTCGTTCAACGCGTAAAGTTATTTTAGCAATTCTTTTTTGTTATGAATACCATTTTTGTAAGGAATTTTTGTAAATTCATTTTTAAGTAGTTTATCCCAAAAACTTTAAAAAAAGACTCATTACTATTCAATAATAAAAAAATATATTTGTATAACACACCGGGTCAAGTAGAGACGTTGCTTGACTTTTTGTACCCCCCCCCCCTGCTACTTTTTGGTTTTGTCCTTCTCTATCTAGCATTAAAAGTTGATAATTTAAAGTATTTACAGCACAACCTATACTAAGCCCCTTCAGCTGTACGGGCTGAAGAGTCAACACGATGGATCTGAGGTCAAGTGACACCTAACATCTTAACTAGAATTTCTCCCATTGCTGTCCATTTAAGTGTACAAAGTATACTGATGCAATACTAAATTTAACTATGTACAAAAATGCATTCTTGCATTTTCAATTTATAACAAAAAATTACGGGGGACTATAAAGTTTTAAGTGGCGTGACTACGCTAAGCAATATCTAATTGGGGAAAAAGGATACCCTTAAACTTAAAGGCCGCCAACTTAAATGAATTTAGTTCATGTTGGCTGATGGATGGAAGAGTTAAAGATGTCCATTTTACTACAGCTGTTACAGCTGGTCCTATGACAGTGGTGTATGTTGCCTTTTTTGTTTCCCTAGAGAGGTTTTTGTTTCCTAGTGTCGGTAGCTTTTGTAGGCTGAAATAAGAAAGGTTGCCTGATGTTATCCTTTCTTTCCCCTCCGACATTATTTTATTGGGCTCATTTATATTCACCTCTAGATATTTAAAGTAGCAACTTTCTCAAAGGTGTGTTTGTTTTTATTGATGTTGTCATCATTGTGCGTGTTTCGTGACATTATCATATATTTTGTCTTTGCTTCATTTACAAGACCAGCTTTGACAGAGATATCTTCAAGTTCCCTGAATGCTTTAATGATATCATTGCTGTTTCTACCAATTAGCGCTATGCCGTCTTCATCTGCTAGGTACTGCAGTGGTTGGCTTTGTAAAGTTCCTGATGGTTGTTGTTCTTTACTCTGGTACCTCTCTGGAAGCAGTTTTTAATGGTTCCACTGGTGCTCTCATATATGTTTGTAATTACTTTTTCTCACGTAATGTTGAAAAGGATACACGAATCTCCTTGTCCGAAGCCCTGATTAATTGGGAACTCTTGAGTTCTCTCCCTGTAATTTGCTAGTACGCCATTGTCATATGTTGGAGCCTGTTTACGCTACCATAAGCTCTTTAGTAGTCGACAAATAATTGGTGTATGTTGGTGTTTTATTCGTAGCATTTCTCCAGGAGACATCTAATAGTAAAAATATGAAAGTCTGAAATGTCCCTTTACACATTATATGAAAGAAACAGTGAATTAAATATGCACCAATATGCAGCACTGCATTTTTGATTTGTTTTCAATTAAGGGGACTCCTGCCCTCGCTTTTGTTCAAGACTCTTAAGATTCCTCAATTTCTGCTACGCCCTTCCTTGACGTCGATCAGTGTGACTTAACGGGGTTGTTTCTAATCTTGTGTCTTGGACGGACCACAACCAGAATGAATCCATTTTATGTATAGCACTGAGCGATAAAATAGTCTTATTCTTATCAAAACATTCAAATTATGTACACTTAAAATGCACATCTTGATTTTTAAATGATCACAAATTTTCTAGTTAAGTAAAAGTCACCGGGATGCTCAATTTCTGCCCTGCTTCCTGATAAGAATGGCAGTATTTCTTGCCCTGATAATCAATTAATTTTGGCGCCGCTATATCCACTGCCCATCGGCGTGCCTAGTGTTAGCGCCATTTTAGGCGGGTTAACACTTTGCCATGCTACCTTTCACGATATAAACTCTTAATGCAACAAAAACAATGACCCCTGGGCAGACCAACTATTCGCCCCCCCCCTCTCCCCTGTATACGTCACTGACGTGAGTGTTTGGTGCCAGGGAACAAGATTCTTTATGGTTTAAACCCGCGATAATTTTTTTTTATTCATGAGACGTCACAATTATCTTTTACATTATTTGATTTTTTTTTTTTTGGTATTTTTATGGGGGTGGGCGCTAAATGCTTCTTGTACGTACGATTTTTTGGCGGGGTCCAAAAAAAAAAAAAAAAATTCATAAAATTTTAAAAAAAAATAAAAAAAAAAAAAAAAAAAAAAAAAAAAAAAAAAAAAAAAAAAAAAAAAAAAAAAAAAAAAAAAGAAATGGGCACAAGTCCGTCATGAAAACAAATCTCAGAAGAACAGAAAGAAAATAGGGTGGAAGTAAATTTTAAAAACCAAACACGAAAAAGACATTGCAGCTATGTAAAATGTGAATTTGGCTTTTTGTACCAAACCTTTTTACTCATTTTTATTTCCAAATAAATTCTATCTCTCGCATACAATAAATATACCAGTAACTGCAATGTCTATCTATATAATGTGTGAGCCACCAACCAGCTAAAGCTACTGTACTTGACAAAAATTGCATTCAGGTAACGAACTTTATGAGAATCCCAAGTGCTCATTTTATTTTCCGCGTTTATGGCACACAGATTCACAGCCATAAATAACATAACCGAGAGAATAATTATTTGTCTAGTGCATTTTTTTAACAATTTTAAGATGGGAGGTTGACACATTGCATCACATGAGCTACTGAGTATTTTGACTTTTTTTTGGCCACCATCAAAAGTGCAATTTTTGTAAGTATCTGTAAAGGTAAATCACTTAAACTCACTCAACACATACCCACTTATAGAGAGAACAGACTCATTTTTTTTCCAAAGGTAAGACATAATTCATTAAATTTTATTGTAATGAAAATCGTATTTCCTCACATTTTGAAAAATTAAAAAAAAAGGATGTAAGAAACACAAAATTTGTAAATTTTCAACAACAAAAAAATCATCAAAAATTAACTGATAATAAGGCATACTTGATAATTATATCAAAATGAGGGGGGAACTAAAGGTGTGTGTAATTAAACAGCCTGTGCACCTATAACATGTATATTTAAAATACAAATATGGTTAGAAATGTACAAGGGTAATGTGCAGCAAAAATTATTCAAAGCAAATAATCAATATTTAAGCTAATTATATCAAAATACAGAATAACTATAATTATACATATTTAAATAGTCCATGTGTCCATTACATATTGATATACAATACAAGCAGGGCTGGAACAGGTTGTTCAAGCGAATCATGTGCCTTTTTTGGGAGTACCTATCTGTGTGAAAAGCTCTTTTCCCACCATGAACTTTAAGAAGTCAAAGTTTAGGGCCAAACTTCCTGATGATCATCTTCAAGCTATACTGAGGGTCTCAGTTGCAGGGCTTCTTTCAGGCATACTTTCGGGGGTGGGGGGCACTGCCCCCAGAGCAAATTAAGTGCCCCCCCCCTCCGGGAGGAAATGTGTAAGAAAATATAATTTTTTAATTAAAAAAATTCTACATTAAATTTTTTAAACATTTTTAAAGCAATAGAAATGTGAGCCTTTCACGATTAAAATTAATGGAACCAATAAAATTTCGCTTTGCTCGATATACATGGCAGCATGCTAGAAACACTAGGCTGGTCACCATTGGAGAAACGATGACGAAAATCCAGGCTCTCCATGATGTACAAGATAAATAATGGGCTGGTCCACTGTTCCAGTATTAAACAGAAACTCGTCGCTCTCCCCCATAGACAGCGAAGATACCATGACAGGAAATTCAGGCTCATACCAGCAAGAAGCCAGTATAGGAGCTGCTCATTCCTGCCCTAGACAATCAGGGACTGGAACAATCTTTCAAAAGGAACGGTTGAGGCAACAACACTAGACACATTTGTGTCTATTGCCTCAAGCCTTCAAACCCTTAGTGCATGATTTCCTGATCAACACCAGTAACAGAAACATTGCAAATCCCATCCAGATGCATAGGACCCAAAATGATCAATAAATTGATCGTGGGCCCTTAAGATATAGAAGAAGAGAAGAAGAAGATACATTTATAATCTATATCATTCAGGTTAATCTTTTCACAGGCTACAGATTTCGATTATAAATATCGTATTGTTTTGAAAATAGGCCGCTCCTGATCAGAAGCTAAATCTCACTTTTTGTTGTTCGCTTTTATCGGCATTTTTATTTATTTAAATTTACAGCTTCACAAGTTGAAATACTTTAATAACACTGTATTAAACTAGCTTTACATCAATATGAAGGTCTATAAATTGAATATAGTTCTTGCTAAGTATTTTAAACATGTGCAATCTGTTTTCAAATGATATTTCATCATAAAAGCATGACAGTTAAAGTAGAAATGGGTGTTAACTATTAGATGTGTAATAGCAATTAGCATGAATTTCAACGTACCGGTACTCGATTCCATCCACGTATGTTGAGTTAGTAAAATAAAAAATAGGAAAAAATAAATAAATATATAAATATATATATATATACATTAAAACAAAAATTAGGAATTTAACGTTTGCATATAACTAGTGGACGATTCACCAATTATTTTAAATCGAGTGCGTTTCTAATTTTTCTAATTTTGTAACACATTTTGGGGAACAACGGAGTGAAATGATGTTTTAAAATAAAATAAAACAAACTCAGACTTGATTAAATCTCCAACGACTTTTCTCTCTTTAAAATCAGCTAATAAATAATCTTACTCAGCTATTTGAATGCATTTTTACAAATTCATTTTTAGATGATAATCCAGTGCAAGTAGAAAGAATAAATATTTAAACAACTTTACAAAATAAAATGTAAAAAAAAAAAAATAATGATAAAAAATAATGATAAAAAATTTTGAAAAAAAAAAGAATTTTGATATTTTGCTAATTCCTTATTTTTTTTTTTTTTTTT
>CAXITT010000182.1:969178-990671 GCA_964033795.1 Lymnaea stagnalis | reverse complement strand
TTTAGGCGGGTTAACACTTTGCCATGCTACCTTTCACGATATAAACTCTTAATGCAACAAAAACAATGACCCCTGGGCAGACCAACTATTCGCCCCCCCCCTCTCCCCTGTATACGTCACTGACGTGAGTGTTTGGTGCCAGGGAACAAGATTCTTTATGGTTTAAACCCGCGATAATTTTTTTTTTTTCATGAGACGTCACAATTATTTTTTACATTATTTGATTTTTTTTTTTTTGGTATTTTTATGGGGGTGGGCGCTAAATGCTTCTTGTACGTACGATTTTTTGGCGGGGTCCAAAAAAAAAAAAGTTAAGCACAACAGCATGTGACTTAATTTTGTTGTAATTCGGTTGAACTGAATATTGTATTTGTATTCTCTTCGCCAAACAGACAGTAGAGAAAAAAAGCGAGTTTTTTAAAGCACGTTTATAGGTACTTCAATTTTAATTCACCGCAAAAGTTATCATGACTGCTATTCTATGTCTGTGCTGCAGTTATATCCGGTTTAATCAATACAACTGCTTCTGTAGACACCATGAATTCTTGGACAATTTCTGCATTAGTTCAAAATGAAGTCAGTTGTATCTTGTTTCTAGAACAACACGGTATTATACATGCTGTCAGACGATGTGCTATATATAACAACCGCAAAGTTAACGGAATGCCAGTACTCAACGCATCAAATACTGCGAAAAGATATTGGCAAAATAGAGAAACAATGGAATACACAGAGATGTGCTCGATTCTTATATGTTTGGGTTCATTTTGCGTCGACGTGTTAAAGCAAATGGTTTGAATGTATCCAACGCCATTCTAGACGATATTGTTCAAATTTGGCCACCACAGTAGCGAAGGACTTTAAAAGAAGTATATATTTTTTAATTGAAATGCAAATGAACATTTGTTTTATTGGAAGTGTGAAGTGTTTTAATGGAAATGCGAAAAAATGTAAAGTATAATGTACAATAATTTGTGCGTTGAATTAAAAGCTTTTATTCAAAAGAACATTAGTTTTATTGGAAGTGTGAATAATAATAATTTTTTCGGGGAATTAAAATTGAAGTACCCGTTTAAATTTAGGGTAGGGTGAACAAACCATGAACTGGAAAAAACGGGACACGTTCAAGGCTGATTGAAGGGTTGAAAAAAAAAAAGGGGGGGGGGGAACCAAAACTTAAAAACATTATTGCAAACTGTGCACTCGGCTTCACTTTCATAGCGTCCCCTTTTAATATAGTTCCACTCTTTGGAATACTCCTCCATAAACTTACACTGACGCTTGGGCATAATTTAATGTCTACATGAGAAGATGATATACAATTTGAGAATAAAGTTCAACACCCAAAACAAAAACCTGTCACTTTGACATCAACCCCCCCCCCCTCCCCTCGGCTTCAAGTCTCATGTCTTTAGCTATACATTTACATTTACGATCTATGGCGGGGACATTGTGGTATCGGAGGAACAGTGCAGCCATCACGCGAGCCCACACCACTACTGGCACTGGCTACACAGCTAGCCAAAATATTGCTTGAAGTTAAATCATAAATTAGGAAGTTTTAGTGATTTGAAAATGTGTTTGGTTTAAAAAACGGGACATTTAGGCGTCCCGAGAAACTTTTTCGGGACAACGGGTACGATCGTGAAAAAAATGGGACAATCCCGTTTTTACGGGATGTTTGGTCACCCTAATTTATGAGAATTTCGTACGATTACGTCATAATTGACCATAAACTATAAGTAAATTTTGTAAAAAGTGCATATGCAACTTTTCAGTTGAAAGAACGCATGGGGTGTCCAAAAATGTACCGGAGCAACAAGGGGGAATCTATAAGAATTTGATTTTTTAATTAAAAAAAAAAAATGTGCTTGCCTAATGGCTTATTAAATGGCTACGGATTGCCCTTGTCCCTTACTCTTACTCTTACTTACGCCGCACACGCACCGCCTAAAAAGCAAATAATGGGAAAAATGTATTGTCAATTAAAAACCATTGCCTTAAAATAAAGGATCTATTAGGCTTATAATAAATAATATTTAAAAGATTGAGATTTTAAAATTCTAAATATTGTGTATTTGTTTATTTCTGATAAATTTAACTCCAAAATGATGAAATTCGGGATCAGGTCCCAGGACATCCTGGTAAAAATGTACTTATTATATATGCATAGCTTTAGTTCAGAGGTCACAATGTAAAACACCTCAGTGACACACTTATACGAGCTGGAAGTGGGACGGACGTTGGGACGTCGGATTTTAAAGATTCGCTATGGAAATGGAGAGGAATTTGATGAATTGTCTGATACCAAATACTAATGAGGTATTCTCATGTTCATTTTAAATGTTATACATTTGATAATGTTAAATATTATTTGATTTATTTTGACTTTGAATCTTTAATAATGTCAAAGTTTAAGAGTAAGAGCCTCTCTTTGGGTTCACTTCAGCCAAGGGATAATTTAGGTCAGTTTCACAATATTTTGTTAAGTGATATTTTACTTCCAATAATATGTGTTTTTGTTTATATTTTATATAGTTTTTTACGATTTATCTTTCATTTAGTGTTTACATATTTATTATTTTTTTTGTATAAATCTTTCCCTTGACTTTAGAGATAAATGTTTAATAATCAGTTTGTTTTAAACCGGATGTTGACAAAAATAACTTTATTACCGATTCCTCTTGCAAATTGACGCATGCGCAAAAACCAGCTGTGACTACTATCAATTTCGCTGATTCACATTGTAGGAATAACGACAAAAGAACCTTCCGGAATAACGTATTTTATTTTCGGCTTCAAATTTGCATTGTTTTTAATGTGGGTTTACTCAATCTTGTCTTTAAAAAAAATCAATAAAGTTTGAGAGATTTTGTCATTAATCGAATGAGCTTCATTGTTGAGGCCTGAAAATGCTAAGCCACAAGTGAAACAAAGAAGCATTTCTTGTGCGCAAGTTAAAAGTGAAAACGTAAACAGTAAAAGTAAACACTCGGACCATGCTGTTACAGTACAGAATAACAGTGTTTATTTCACCACGTACAAGAACTTAAAACACCAATTGTCTCTGATACAATTGATACTGATACCTTGAAACACTTAAATATTATTTGATTAGCCTCGGCCTAAAAAGGCAAAGGCAGGCAACTGATGAAATATCTGGATGTGTGTCTCAATATTCAACATTACTGAATTACTGGATGATTTTTGAGGGAATGAATATCATAAGTCATAAATAAACTAGCTCAGTGTAGAGTGTAGGACTGTGTTTATTATTTAAAATAATAAATTTTCCATTTATCATTATCTCCACATTAGTGGAAGTGCTGTAGTTACAGTTTTTTCATGTGATCTTATCTAGTATTTTGTAGTCTGACATCAATTGAATTAAATTTAATTAGTTCACCACAATTCAAGGAAAAGATTATTATTATTATTAGAATCTCATTCTGATAATTTCAAATTGTAAAAAATATAACTTGCAACAATCAAGACACAAAAATGATTAAAGAATATTTTACTGATGGATTAATAGGGTTGGCTATATTGCTTAGTTTGTTTCGCACTGATTTAGTAGGAATTAACAATCTTATTAATTATCCTGAAGTTCAAGACATAATTTTAGGCCAGTCAGTAGCTTATTTACCAGCGAGTTACAACCACATTTTAAATTCACCCCGGGCTTTCGAGAGCTCAAAACATTTGGATTTCAACAATGAAGCATTTACAGCATGGTATCAAAACTGGAATAATATACCATTGTTTCGAGAAAGGAATGAAAATGAGATTGAAGCTTTTCTAGTCAGTAGCCCTCAACTTGTTTTTGACCACTCACCAAGCAGCAGTCAAACAGCGTTTACTATTGCAAGTGTTGAAAACAACCATGTAGCTGAGCTTTCAACTCAGAACCTCCCAGAAGAAAGCGCCAATGATTTCTCTGGAGTTTTAAACTCCACCTCAGTGTTAAATAACTCGAGTGAAGCTTCAGCTGCTGTTTCTGAGCCAGTTTTTGTTGACTCATCTGTAGTATTGCTAAATAACCCATTTCCAGGTTGTAATTTAACTAAAGAGGTAACTCTATTGTAAAGTTAATCTAATATTTGTGAGTGTGATCTTGTCATTAAATTTCACATGAAATCAGTTTTTACACTGTACTGGAGTAAATACGATTTTAATAATCATATAATAAATAATAATTTAGTTGTTGTTTTTTTTAAATTTAATAATACAAATGTCAATATCAATAACAAATTATTTCTTAACAGAGCATTATTTATATAAAATAAACTGACAAGTTTACGTAGGTTTATAAATTAATGTGCAGTTTTATATATATTCCCAAATGCCATAATTGTCTTTCTTTCAATTTTAGGATTTAGATCTCATAGATGTCCTTTGGCAACAAGATGTTGATTTGGGTGTTGGTAAAGAAGTCTATGACCCTAACTTGCGATTTGAGCTCGAAAAAGAGCGTGAAAATGAATTAATTAAGCATCAAGAATGGGTAAGAAACATTCAGAGTAAAAAAATTATTTCATTTTTAAAAAAATCAGGTGGAAAATATTTAGAAATTATAGAAGTAGAAGAAAAAAATCAAAGCATTTTGATTCCATTTTAATTTACCATATTACGTTTTTACAGGTAAATTTGCTAACATTTCTAATCTTATATCCTAGCAAAAGTCACAGTTGCTTGTAAAGGAGAAGGCAGAGCGAGAGAAACATGAGCAAGCTGACAAATGGCTAAAAGAACATTTCAGAAGAGATGGTGAAACAGGCAGGTTTTAGTTTATTAAATTTAATATATAATTTGCTTGGGTGATTATTTAAAAAACATTTTTTAGTGTATGCATATCTCTAGATCCTCTTTTGTAACTTGCTTATAGGCATTTAGATTGATTTGAATCGTAATTTAATGTGGTAATCTTAAAATGATCATTCTCAGTGTATTAATGTGCTGTCAAGAAAGTGTCAAATTTTGATATCTTTAATTTATTTGTACATTGAAAACAAAATTTGTAACGTTAGTTATTAATCGTTCATTTCTTAAATACCAAAGTAATAAGTAAGAAATATCTAGTAAAGCTTCTTATCGTAATATCTTTTGGCTGTTTCAGGTGAATGGGTGAGGCTTCAAAATGGTACATCCAGCTCATTTGATTGCCCTGAAACAGATGTATGTTATATTTTATTTTTTATCAACTATCTATCCTTCCTAACTACACTTTTAAGACAGGTCTTTGCTCATGCGGAAAAAAACCATTACATCATTTAAAATACCCACAGATATTTCAGTTGTATATATTTTGATTTTATGCATTTAAACAATGTTAGAGAAACAAATGATATATGTATGAATAACCTTTTATCATCTGACTAAATATTTTTCAAAATTTCAATTTGAATTTAAAATTCATGGATGCTTTTTCTGTATATGCTTAGTAATGTCTTTTATTTTCCTCCCTCCTGTTATGCTCCAGTCATTTAAAATTATGTATAATATTTTAAACATTAACACACATTTTCTTTTTGTCTTAGGATTCCCTTACCCTTGAAGCAGCACTAGACTTCCTCTCTTCCAATGTGGATCAAACATTTCTTCAAAATTTGGAAGCTCCTCAAGAATCCATTGCTAACACATGTAATGGTTTTCTTGATACCCCATTTCAAACTGTTCAAGAGGAGCAGGTATGACCTATCCTTTGTAGTTGAATTTTGACTTTTTAGTCTCCTATGTGTTAAATTGTTAGTAATTTGCGTTAGTTAGTCAATATAGTAGAGCAGTTATTCTTGTTTTATATATTCTTTATTTGGAGATTACAGAAGTATATTTGTTTTGATGTTAAAAGAGCATTTCATTTTAAAACCTGCTTTATCAAATGCATTAGTTTATTACTAAGTTAGGATGATATTGATATCTCTGACTCAACATAATTTTAGCCATAAAACCATAAAATATTCTGTTTTTTTTTTGTTTTTTTAAAACTATAACATTTTCACATTTTAACCTTGTCCATTTAGATTCAAACTTTGCTACAACAACCACAGGAGCTTTTAAACCAACAGGACAGTTTGGATGAAAACTGGAATGGAATTTTCGATTATCTGAACAATGCAGCTAATGTCTTAGTTGAGGACCCTACATCAACCTTGTCACAGCTTGGCATGGATTTTAATGCATCTGAAGACTTAGCTTCAGGGCTTGATCTAGGACAAGAGGATACCCCACAAAGGGATTTTCTGATACAAAATGTTACTCTTATGCAGCCAGGTACCCAAATCTGATATTTATAAATATGTTTGTGTTTTTTTTGTAAATTAATTTTTTTTTAAAGAAAGAGATTTTCTGCTTTAATCTTTCATTCCAATAATCCTCTTTTAAACCACAGGTTTTCAACGCCATGGGGTATGACCGTGAATGGGTTAGCAAATGGTTTTCTGTGTGATTGCTCTCTTAAACAGTTAATTTAAAAAAAAATTTATTTTGAAATGTATTTTGATGTACCTTAATGTTTAAAAACAGTGTCAATCTTAAGTGAGTTAAAATTAAATTACACGAAAATTGTATTTGAAATGGGTTTACTTTAATCCCATTATAAAGCCTAATTTAAATGTATATGGGATTGAGTGCCACATAAAAATGAATTTTCTAATTTTCATCCTTCCATCATTCAAATTTGTTCATAATATGAAAAGAAAAAAACTTACAACATTTGGAGGGATTCTAATAACATTTACATGTAGCTCAACACTGACAAAATTTTGCAGTATGCAATTTTTTCCAGTATTATCGCATAATATTCACTTTAACATCACTTTTCATAATATACTGTTAAAACTCTTTAAAAAATTTTTTAAAAGAAGACTTGTCCTGTAGGTGAAAACAGTTACCTCAGAAGTTAATTAGAAACACATTTTTGCACAAAATCAATCAGTAACCGATCTTAAAAAAAAAAACTTTGCCGTCACCTCTGCCTGTCCAGTTCCATAACTGCAAGACAATCAATGAGCTCCTCCAACATTATTTTCATGCTAATTTACTCTTAATGGATAGTTTGAACCAAATGATGCCTGAATCTCTTTAAATACTATTTCATGGTGCTTGAGTCTCCTGCTTCTTATTCATTCTTTGTTAATTGCTATGGCTTTTAAGCTATGTTCAAGTCATTCTGCTGCAGCTGCATTGATGTAAGGTGTACTGCTGTCACTGTCTTTGTTTCTGTCTCGTAGCCGCTGCTAAACCTGTACTGACATTGGTAGGCCTACTTTGCTTTACTAGTTGCAGATTGGAGTCCTTGTCAGCATCTCTACTGGTTTCAGTCTTAATTACACTGTTGCTACAAAACTTCATATTAGTCACCGCTTGTTGCATCCACTCAATCTTCTTTGCAGTGCGCATTTATTTCACCAACAACTGTTTTCTTTAAACATTTTTTTTTCTTCGTTCTGAGCAAATATGTCAACTGGACCCATGTTACTAGGCCTCCCTTTTTCTCTCTGTGCCTGTAGTAATTCCCTGTTTTTAGGTCGCTTTATTGTGGCTAGAGCTTCAGCATATGTAATTTCAAAAAGATCTTGCAAAAATTCAGTACATTGATGTTCTTTTCCTTCTGTGTCTGTTCTCCAAGATGCTTCTTCTTAATTCCAATCCATGTTGAATGTAGGTCCTTTATTTTTGTGATGATGTGGCAGTCCTTGCGCACAGGAATATGAGCCTCATCTCGGAACTGAACAACTTCTTTCAAAGTTGCTGTGGCACTAGCTGTAATACTCTGCTAATCAACCCTGTGAACATGAGACGTAACACTAGTGTATTTGACGGAAGTTTGCTTGCAGTGATTGTTGCAGGTGTTTCTCCAGCCAGCCATATACTGCAATCAATATTAGGTCGGATCATAACTGACACTTGCCATCTCTCTTGATGATCTGTGATATAATAATCAGTAATATTAAGATACTGTCTCATTTTATATCTCATGATGAAAGCAACAATCAGTTTATATTAAATAAAATTTAATCACAATAAATGAACACATGAAAAAATGTCAGTCCAATGAGCTACCAGTAAATATTAGAAACCAGCATAGTTACAATGCATAATAAAATGAACAAAATGAGAGAGTCTCGGATATTGAACATTTTTTTTTTTCTGCCATTTCACTCAATGGCACTGGCACCGTAAATGTGGGTTGCTTGTCATTGGTCACTTAGCTTCTTTAAACTTGGATTCAGACCTGCTAAAGGCTGGGAAGCTGTCTCTTAATTTGATGTAATTTGGATGCTGTGTGAGAATTTGCAATTTTTGAGTCATAAATAGCTTTATATTTTTTGTAACATTGTTTCAATTTGTTTATTTAGAGGTATTGCAAGCTGCTAATGAGATCAACTCCACCCTTTCATCCTCAAATCTCAACAACTCTGTAAATTTTGAATTAGGCAGCCTTAGCTTTTTAAACAGCATGTCAACAATGCAAAGCCAAGAGGATCTAGACATTGTTGATGTGCAGGACCTTTTCAGAGACATGCAAGGAAGTGATGAAGTTAGTTTAATGGATTCAAATATAGCAATGAATGAAAGTAAGTTTTTTGATTGTTTAAATTCATTCTCCCCCCCCCCCCCCTTAATTATTGTATTAGAAAAAAATTTATTATAAATTTGTTACATATAAATAGCAGAAACATTTCTATAGACATAGATCTAAATAATTGAGGGATTCACACATTTTTTTACAAATATTTGGTGAAATTAAAATAATAATTTGCATGGGTAAGGTTGATGAGCATGTGTAATAATTTTTAGCAATTTGATGACTTCATTTAAATAAAGTTAGTTTATAAACCTGAGGTTTTTAATCTTCATACCAGTGGTTTCCAAACTTTAGGTCTCTAACCCATATTAAAAAATGAATTCTTGGCATCCCCTTGTTTGATTAAATATTAAAGGCATGTAAAAATGATGGACTTTTCTAAGGCCCTCTAATCTAACTAATGCACTCTGCCCTATGTGCCCCACCCATCTCTCCCATTTTGGATACTGCTTTGTTGGACCAAGGTTTATATTTATACATATATAAATGATTTGTCTTTTTAAGGTATGGATGCATTTACAGTCCTTGATGACAATCTAAGTCAGTCAGTTGGAAGTTTAGGCAGGATTTCCCCTTACAATGTAATTAAATAACAACTTAAGTTTTGTTTTAGTTAGAGTTGGTTAAGATTAAATATAGGTTTACTTACAGATTAAGAAACATAAATTTGTATTTAAATGTTTAGCTTTTATTAAGTTAAACCCATATGGCTGGCATTGAGTTTTCTTAAATAATAAAGTTTATCTTTCACGACACTCCTTTAAATGTGTTAATGCAGTTTCATTATTGCCAAACATGTCTGTATCACAGGATTTAAATGAAACATTTGATGGTCTTGAGGGAGCGACTGGAGGCACAAATTACAGTGCAAGTCAAGATAACTTTAATGGACGCAATTCTAAAGTGTCGCGCCTTTCAGAATCCTCCAATGATTCAGGATTTGCTTATCAAGGTGGTTTTTCATCCTCATCCTCCACCTCTTCAAGTGCTGGTAGCCCAGCAGGCTGTCATATGGGCGGAAACATATCTACATCAAGTAATGATACTGAGCAAGATCCACATGGTACCAGGGCTGTGACCCACCATCATGTGGCACATAACCACACTTACAATACCCCACCTGGACAAATACCAAGAGAGGTAAGATATTGTCATCTTTTATTTGCTTGCAAGTTAAAATTATTGGTTTTGTATATTTAAAATAGTTTGCAATTGTCTAACCAGCTTTGTATAAAAGGGCTAAATGTATCTGTACCTATTCACCCTGTAACTACACTGAATGCTTATTCTCGGCCACAAGACTATATTTTTTTTCTAAATTTTTTTAACGATTCATCCAATCTTTTGCTATTTCAGGTTAAAAAATATGCACAGAAAGAGCCTTCACGAAAGGGTCCTCAGAGCCGAGACCAGCGTCGTGCAGAAGAACTCAAAATACCCTTCACAATTGATGAAATTATTGAATCCCCAGTTGAGACATTTAATGAAATCTTAATGTCTCATAAACTCAATGAAGCTCAGGTAATAATAATAATGAACCAAATGCTCAATATTTTTGTTAAAAGTAGCTTATGTAAAATAAATTGCAATTCTTTTATTTTGCTCTTGCTAAGTTCTTGGACTTTCAGGATTATCACAATCTTGCTTCTTTGAAATCCATATAGTGGAAACATTCAGCTAACTTAATTTATACATTTTCCTACTTTAAATAATTTTTAACAGTTGGCCCTTGTTCGAGACATTCGTCGCCGTGGAAAGAATAAAGTGGCTGCCCAGAACTGCAGAAAGCGTAAAGTTGGTGTCATTGTTTCTCTTTCTGATGAGATGATTGATTTGCAGAAAGCGAGAGATCGTTTAGTTGCTGAGAGAGCTGAAATGGAAAAGGAAACCCGAAAAATTAAGGAAAAGTTTGGAGGCCTCTATACTCATATTTTCCAGTCTCTGCGGGATGAGCGTGGTGAGCCTTATGACCCTAATCTTTATTCACTGCAGCAGTCAAGTGATGGCAATGTTTTTCTTGTCCCTCGAAATATTAGTGTTGGGAGTAAATATAGTAACTCGTCATCAGCTTCTTCATCTCCCACTTCCTCCAAAGATTCAGTGAGTTCAAAAAAGCGTAAATCTTTTGATGAGTAGAATTGTTTTTTTTTTCTTGCAGGTGTTTAAAAATAAAATCTTAAACTTTGTAAATTAAAGGGATTAAAGCCGTTTTATGGAATATTTATATTAATTAGAAAAAGAAGCACAGAGAAAGTGTTTTGAAACATGGTAATTTACTTGTTAAATTCTTTAGAGATCTTTGTTTTATAATGTATATATGTAAAATTAAGCATAAAATTTATTAAACCTGTATCAGCAGCTGGGTGTCTATGGATTATCAGCATTTCCTTTAGTGTGAGCACATTAATAAGCTATGGCAAGTGCAAGCATTTCTTGCAGTGTGATTGTGTCAGGCAGCATGTATGTTTAAAAAAAACAGTGAAATTGTTTTGTGAAAGGAAACTTGTTCTATTTTTTATTTTTTTAATCATGTTTTGACTTTCATTATTTGATGCTGTTATTAAATAAATTTATCTCTTGTGGGAGTACAAGCATTTTGCCCATGTATGGAAGTCAAAGTAATAAAAATACTTGGTGATCTGGATTTTGTCGCTAAAAAATTACAAGTGATCTTTCTACCCTTTGATTAAATTGTTTATCACTCACCCTTTTGCCATTTGTACATAGACCCTTTCTCCCATTAATAATCAATGCACAATAAATTCTGCCTTTGTTGACAGATTGAATGACATAGTTATTGTCTCTCAAAAGTGTTTAAGCCAGGAAGATATATTGTCCCTGTCGTTAAAAGTGACAGTTTCAACATTAGCGTTAAATACAGTCTTTCAGGGAATCAGCCGTCTCACGCTAAAATAATTTGAGAATAATACATGCCTTAGAATTTTAGAATATTTAGCAGCAACTTGCTACACTGTGTAGCTTTGTTATGTTGGCTAGTTAAATTTAATTCCCTTGAATTTTTTCTTCTAATTTAGATATGAAACTGATCTGTTGTATATTTTTCATTCTACAAAGTGATATATATATATTTGGGGGGATTTGTGCTTGTGATATATATGCTTATTATGAAATATGATGATTTTTGTTTGGATTAATTTTTTTTTTCCAATACTGTATCCTGTAAGCAGTAATTTTTCATTATGTTCACCCATTACCTATAGAAATTATTTTTTTTTTCACATTACTCTGTTTACACTAATAATCATGCTTGTTGCATTTGAAATGCAGCATAAAAGATGTTTTTTGGTTTATTTTTTAAATATAAAAACATAGTTACGGACATTAACAGTATAATGTTTATTCCTTTCTGTCTTCTACTCATAATATTACAGTGCTTTGAGAAATTTTTTTCGAACGGAAATTATAATTGAAAAGCAATGAAAAACACGAAGAATTTTTGTTTGTTAGAGATGCATTTGTATGTGTCTACTTCTTTTTAATTTAATAATTATGTTGATAAATGAGTTTTCATTCCACTCTTTTACTAACATGTTTTGCAAAAGCTTGAACATTTTTAAAGGATTTTTTTATTCATTACCGAGACTTGCCTGAAGCAGCATAATATGGCCTTTAGATGCTAGCAAAACTTCAGCATGATCACAAATATATTTTTATGTAATTTAATTGGCATTAAGAGCTATTGACATTTTCACTGTAGTTCCCCCAACTCTTATTATTGTTTGAATTAAATTGAATATTGTTTAAGATGATCTGCATTACTCCTACATTATATAATGTTAATTAGTAACATTGTACAGGATATAACAGCCTGTGGCTTTTACCATTTAAATTTTGATCTGGATAAACATCCTTTGCAGATGCAAAGTATTAAATTTAGGCACTTGTAAAAGAACATTGCCCTTGAGAAAATGAGATGCCCAGAAGTATGTCTGCATAATTTTGGTAATTAACAGGTGTTGTCAAAATATTAAATTAATCATATCAAATGTCTTAATTTCAATTATCATGACAAAAAAGCATATTGTAAAAATAATATTCTAAATAATTGTTATCCATTATCCTGCAATTGTTGATGTTTGATCATTTATCAATAGCTATAATTTGCAACTCATGTTAATTATATGGTTTTATAATATATTGAAAGCATTTTTATTTCGGATGTTAATTTTAAGTATACCGTTAGGCTTTGAAAAAAAAGTTTGGAAAGATCAATATGTCCATCCAGTGCTACTTTCACCAGCATATAGAATTTCCAATAAAAAAATCAATATTTATTACCCAGAATTTGTTTATCTTTCTTTTGTTTCTCATTTTTAACTGTTTTTTTTACTTCTTACATTACTATTGTCAGTGCTCCTTCAGTTCTAGGGATATAGTTGATTTTTTATAGCTGATTTTTATATTCAAATTTATAAAGTCAGGTTTTCTCAATCAAATTATTGCTTATAAAAACTGTTGCTTTTTTGTTTTTGTCTGACTATTGCTTTTGTTTGAAAATAAGTCCTTACTATTTATTATTAGCTAACTAAATGCTTTCAGAGCAACTCAAAAATAATCCCAACTTGCAACTGAATATCTCGCCTTGCAATCTATTTAGGCCAACTTTACTAAGATATTAATATTTTTTTCACAGGCTATCATTATAATTTGAACAGATTTGCGTGAATTTAGGATATTGTAGTTCAATAATGTTTAACAACTATTATTTACCAATTAAATGCATAATAATAATGATTTAATTTCTTTAACTCTTTTGTTTGTGGGAAATACATAGGTTACTTGTGGAAATATTAAATTTTTATTAAATATTTTTGAGCAATAAATTTAAACAATAAGAATATCCTAAAAATCAGTGACACGCTGTAGATATTTTATCAGCCTTTTAAAGACTTTCTTCCTACTTGCAAAACGAGAGGGGTTTTGTTTGTAACAAAATTATATGATATCACGTGTGACTGTCTCTTTCTGTGGAAACAATCTTCCTCATGATGGCCACTAAGGTTGCACCTGAGTTGATGACAGAGATACAACTTTGGCAAGCCGAGTTGATATTGGGGTGGTGAGTGATGGGAAATATGAAAAGGTGATTTAAAAAACAACACTGCCCCTTCGATTACAATAACCATGTGTCCTAACTAGGATTTTGGGATGGGATAAGGTGTTGGGGAAGGGCATTTATTTGTCAATTAAGACTGATCCATGGGTGGCAAACGGCTGTTAAGTTCTAATTTCACTATGCCAGGTTTTGGAAGCAATATTTGTTTTTTTTTAAATTCTTTTGTGGATAATTTACTACAGTAATAAAATTTTCATACTAAAAAGCAGAAAATCAAAATATTAAAAAAAAAAAAATCCTTTCCAAGAGGACCCACTTAACTAAAGTAGAAAATAACTTTCTTAAAATTCAGTAGGCAAAGAAAACAACATGAAAGGTTTCTACATTTAATTGGAATCCTTTGGCTTCATTTAAGTGCCTTACTTCTCTTCTGCACATGTTTTCCTTGTGTAATGAATTTTAAGAAAGTTTTATTTTTCCCTTTGTGAAATCAAGGGAACAAGGGTCTGAAAGCAACAATGCTTTTAAAAAGATTATACCATGAGAGATATAAATGCAAATGTGAAATTATGTCAAATTCTCTGTCCACTTATTTCCTCAATAATAGTATTAATACTGTTGAATATAAGCCTATATTTTAAAACCCTTTATTCCATCATGTAATGATAGTGCCATGGATTTTCCTTAAATTACCAAATTTCTGTATCAAATACGGTATAATTCAAAGCTGGGCAATAATTTTCTGGTTGTAGTGATGTACTTTTTGTGTTGGAAGTTAGTTATTTCCCAATCTATTTTTTATATTTTCAAATTCGAAAAATTACACAATGTTATTAGCATAATTATTGATGAAGTAAAACTCACCTAATTTTCATAGAATTGTCCTATTCAAAAAATAAATAAATAAGTTTAATGTATTCATTATTCAAGAAAGGATATATTTGCAGAATGGCATATTTTAAATTTAAAGAAAAACAATGTTTGTTAGCCTGTACACAAAAAGTATAAATTTACTTTTTCCCTTTTCCTAACTGTTTAAAAATATAGCAGTGACAAATATATAAAGAAATACATATTTCAACAAACAATATTGTTGCTGGGTGGCCGAGCCATCTAAATTGTCTCAAACCAAATAGCTGGTGGTCTGGAGTTCAATCCCCACCAAAGCCAACATCCCAAGCACCCCAGGATGCCTTGGACGGCAACTTATCTAAGGGACGGCAACTCATCTAAGAGAAGGCAAACTCTGAATTTAAACCAGAGCCAGAATGATCAACACATTGATCGTGGGCCCTCAAATATAAGAAGAGAAGAAGAAGACAAGCATCATGAGTATTTAAACAAATGCCACAAATAGTTTTTTTAAATATATTTTAATGACTTTTTAGATATACAAGATTCAGATCCACTTTACAATAACACTTAAATTGCAGAGTTCTTGTCTGGCCATTAAAAAAACTGGGGTCAGAAGGTGGGGAATGATAATGTCTGTACGAAGTTTTCATAAACATTAAGCCCTAGTGAACTTAACTTACAACCCCATTTACACCCCTCTCATTGACAATTTGTTGAATTTTTTTTACTATTAGTTTTTTTAGCTCTGAAGTTTAGCTAAAAAGTCAATATCATGGAATGTAAACAACATATGTTAAATCGTTATTTATGTACAAGAAATTTAAAAATAATAGTCTTGGAATGAGTAGTTGCAATAGTTAAAAATATATATTCGCGAACAAGATGCACTTAAGTATCTAATTTAAGATAATTACTATGAGTGCCTCTCCAACTTTGTGGTCACACATCAGTTTATATGACTACACACAAGGGGTTGCATGGGAATTCTGTTACATCATAGAGTGATTTTAAAAATTATTAAATAGGCTTTTCCTGTCAGGAAATTTGAAACATTCTCCTGCAGTGACTCATATTCATATGTGATATGTGCTAAAGGTTTTTTGGTTATATGTACAAGAAATTAAAAAAATTATCAATTCGAAGTCTTGTGAAAACTGCTAATATTTTCATCCCCAAAATCTTGAGATTTATGTACATTTCTTAAGGAAATATTAATAATTATAGCGAAATTTTTCATGCAGCACAGCACCCAATATCCACAGGACAACAATAAACGTGCAGTACAGTCCCCCTGCAGCTGTTCCTTTGGCATAAGATCCATATTGAGAGGCTTTGACATACTGGCACTTAGCATAATAAATCTTTGATTGTTCTGTGGATGAAAAGTGTAAACATTACTAGTTTAATGCTTGATTTTTACATGAAAAATTATGATTTTTGGAACATTCCCCAAGATGGCACCTACTGCGGGTGCCCCCTTGGGTACTGAAAATATGAATCACTTCATAGGAATAATTCTTGATAAACAGATTTATGATAAATAAATATCCAGAAGAATCTGGAAACATCTCTGCAATTAAAACAGCTTGATAAAATAAACCAACCTGCCAATAAAATGGCAAATATTCCAAATATGGGGTTGACAAACAAAGACATGAATGCGATTGGCCAGTTATCAGCAGGTCGCCTCCATGGGTCAGGCTGTTTGGTCACAACAGGAAGGATATAGGACATGCCTGACATTGTGTATGTTGAATACAAACTCCTCCTGCTGCCATAGAGGAGAGATCTGAAAGAGAAAAAAATCAACATACAACAGCTTGTCATAAAAATATTTAAACAAAAAACAAAAAAACCACCTGGTTTTAATTTTAAACTTTCACATGGGTTAGAACAGAATTTTTAAAAACCGGAATGTCCTAAGATAGTTGGATACAAGTAGCATTGAATTTAAGAACTGAAAGAAAGAATATCATATTTTCATGAACCAAAGATCACAAATATGTGTTTATTGAACTGGGTTCCCTCAAACTAATGAGGTCTAATAACTGCTGGGTTAAACATTGAACATATCTAGTTGTATAAGGAAATTAAAAATATTAAACAATTTACCTTGATCCAGTCAAGCTTTGACCTCCAGCAATACTGGACTTTGATGCATAACGGCGCATCCCTCCCTCGCTGAGGTTAGAGACACTTCCAGTGTTTGAGTCTCCATAATAATATGCTGGGTATCCTGGAGTTGACATGGCTGCTGTGTGGTAATCTTATACGATTACACTGAGAACCTGAATCAAACTGAAATAAATTAAAAAGAACAAAATAGGTCATGTTGTGTTCCCATTGGTATTAAATAAAAAATATAATCAGATGTGTACTGTAAAATGCAAGGAATAAATAAATCCTTCAATTTAAAAAAAAAAAGTTTCCAGGAAAATAAAGATGAATTAGCTTAAATCACAAAAAAAATCTGATTAAAAATATATTAATATCCATGAATACACATATATGATTTATGTTTCTTTTAAGTTTTAAAGGCCATGTATAAATACCAAGTATTTATGAGGTCTTTGCTTAGGCAAAATAAACTAAAACACATTTTAAACGAAGTGGCTATTCGGACCCGGGTCTGAGAAGTGAGAGGTTGAGATTAAAATTTAAAAAAAAAATATTATTGTTAGGTTGTAAGACAAAATTTGGTACCAATTCAAATGAAAGATAATTAATTTATGGACTATATGTGCTGCGTGTCAGGGTCCATTTTGACTAAATGCTATTCAAATGTCATTTGTTGTAGTTCATTTTAGTTAAACTCAAGAAGTAAGTTTACAAAAATATAGTACATTCAATTATCTTTCATTTGATACCTAATTTATACTAATTTTGTCTTACAAACCCTACAATAATTTTTAAATATTTTTTAATAAACCCAAACTCTCACTTCTCAGACCCGAGTCCGAATAGCCGCAGCCTTAATTTCAATGAAAATCATGGACATTTTCCAAAATGTTAGTCCTAGAATCAGCAGTTTAAGGTATTAAAAAACTAAACTTAATAATAATTTTAAATGAATCCATTACATTGAATTTGCTTTTAGTATCATTTTAATTTTTAATATTACCTGTATAATATTATACTGGTATAATAAGTCTAATCCTATAAAAGTTATAGGATGATAAATTTTAAATTAAGTAGCCCTATATTATATAATAGTAGGTTAACTTAGGCTAAGTCAACTAAGTGGGCATACTCATACGCTATATGTATGATATTTTATTGTATGTCTACAGAGCCTTTTGTTTATAGTATAAAGTAAAGGCTTAGATACAAAAAATAGTGATTATACTTATTTATACTGTCAAAATCAAAATTAATAAGTCAAGTTATTATTATTAAATTGTTATGTATGAAATATAAATATAATATAAGTTATATTGTTGAGGCTGTATTTGGATCTACAGGTTGCCTTTTACTTTTGAGGGGCGAAGGCGAAGGTGACTTACTTTACCACTACCACCTTAGTCTTAGAGTTAGATTAGACTTAGACGGCTTTGCTCTTGGTTCAACTGTATGCATAAACTAAATTAATTGAACTTACGCTTTGACTCTGTGTATGTTGACCAGTTCCTGGTCGGAAGTGTTACCTGTAGATAATTCAGTACGCATGCGTGACCTATCAAGTGTAAGATTGCTTCCTGCAATAAAGCGCAGGTAACAGCGCGCACCTGTAAAAAGGGGTGTGGGGGGGGGGAGGTGGTGGTGCTCATCTTGAAACTTTAGACATTTATCCTATTTATGATGCATGTCACTGAATTATTTATTTTTCTGCTTCAACAACAAAAAAGACAATATTTATTGTGGGGAATAAGACAGTTTGTTTTACGAAGTTTAACGTATCCCCCCTCCCCCCAATTTAGAGTGAGTATGAGCACGACTTCTAGTATTCTTGTGGGCAGGGCAGGTCACTGCAACCTATGCGGCCGCAGTGGGACCCGCACTTTCATAGGCCCCGCGCTAATTCTAGTTGTAAATTATTAAATTAAGCCATTAAAACTTATAATCATGTATAGGTCAGCGTGATGACATACGAAAGTTTACAGCGAGCCTCGAGCAAGCATTGACGTCATTAATAGACCAGTCAGCAGATACATGTGGGCGAGAATTAGCAGATTAAATGGAATCTTTAAGGCATATTCTACCTAATACCGCCAAAACCCCGGTAGAAATTTTGGCTTATCTGTCCACTAATGAAAGATACACTGCTTTCCAAAACTACTTTGTTGCACTCAGAATATTTTTATCAATACCCGTTACTTTTCAAGAAGCTTCTCGCGCCTCAAACTAATCAAGAATTACTTGAGGTCAATAATTCCCGAAGATAGATTGAACAATTTGGCAATTCTTGCTATTGAACGTGATCTATGTAGGAAACAGAATTTTGATGATATCCTGTATGACTTTGCTAAACGTGATCGTGATTTTGTCCTTAGTAAAGAATGAATAAATTTATTTTCTAATACAATCTTAATTTTCACTAATTATCCTTATCCCTAACCAGACTGGGCCCCGCGCAATCCGTTTCGCATAGGGCCCCGCAATTGTTAGGGCCGGCCCTGCTAGTGAGTCGTGGTATGAGGGGCAAAAAATACGCTGAGGCATTCTTCTAGAAAGTTAAATATAAAATTGACTTATATGGTGTATGCAATTGCTATAATAAAGTAAAATAACCAATGTTTTGGTAATTAAAAATCTCATGGATGTAATCAGTAGCGGATTTCCCTATATAAATTTTAAATAGTAGGCTTACACTTACAGATCTCCCGGCGGCTCTGGGTAGTATAGAAAATAATACTAAATGGTTGTTATTATTGTTTAAAAATGACTTTCGGCCGAAACCGAAAAATTTAGATATTTTGAAATTCGTTCCCGCATACATCCTGCACATCGAAAATGATGGGAGAAAGTATCACTAACTATTTACATTCTTTTTCTAAAAAATGAGATAATCGTGAATATTAATAAATAAACATCTAATATAACATCTTGTTGTTAAAGATCGTTTAGTTTGTTCTTAAAGATCGCTAGTTTGTTGTTAAAGATCGTTTAGTTTTTTTTAATGATCGCTTTAATTGTTCTTAAAGATCGGTTAGTTTTTTTTAAAGATCTTTTAGTTTTTTTAATCAAAGATCATTTAGTTTGTTCAAAAAAGATTGCTAAGTTTTTTCTTAAAGATCATTGATTTTGTTCTTAGATATCACTTAGTTTTTCTTAGCGATCATTCGGTTTTTTCTTAGAGATCATTTAGTTTGTATAAATCTTTTAGCTTGTTATTAAAAATCGTTTAGTTTGTTCTTAAAGATCGCTTATTTTGTTGTTGAAGATCGCCTAGTTTTTTCATAAAGATCGCTTAGTTTGTTCTTATAGATTATTGATTTTGTTCCTTAAGATCGATTAGTTTGTTCTTAAAGATCTTTTAGTTTGTTCCTAAAAAACATTTAGTTTTCTGTTAAAGATCGCTTAGTTTTTTCTTATAAATCAGTTTGTTTACTATTAAAGATAATTAATTTTGTTCTTAAAGATCATTTACTTCGTTCTTAAAAATCGCTTAGTTTGTTCTTTAAGATCGTTTAGTTTTTTTTTTTATAAAAGATCGCTTAGATTGTTCTTAAAGATAGCTTAGTTTGTTCCAAAGATCGTTGAGTTTGTTCTTAAATGTCGCTTAGTTTGTTGTTAAATATCGTTTAGTTTGTTCTCAAAGATCGCTTAATTTGTTCTTAAAGATCACTTTATTTGTTCTTAAAGATCGTTTAGTTTGTTCTTAAATGTCACTTAGTTTGTTGTTAAATATCACTTTTGCTGAAAATTAGATGACCGAAAACTCAGTCACTTTCAACCGGATGGCCGAAAGTCTAAGTCAATTTCGGCCGAAACCGAAAAAAAAAACGAAAACTAACTTTTCTCTTTCGGCCGAAACCAAAATTAAGCCGAAATTTAACTTTCAATTTGGTCCGAAACCGAAACTTGGCCGAAAGTGATAAAATGGCCACTTTCAGCGTCGAAACCGAAATTGGTCGGTCTCTACTTTAGAGTTAAAATGACGAAGACAGTCATACGTCAGTGCTGCCAGTAAGGCAGAGGCGTAGCGTGGTGGGGCAGGGGGGACAGATGTCCCCGGGCGCCAGCTAGTTAGGGGTGCCAAAATGTGCTTTGATATTATTTTATTGATGAAAATAATGGGTTTGAGAGTCGAAAAAAGAAAAAGGGGCGCTAAAAATGGATCTTGTCCCCGGGCGCGAATCTTGTCCCCGGGCGCCAAGCACCCTCGCTACGCCACTGCACTAAGGATGGTTGAATGGCTGCAGTGCCGTCGCGAGACTTTTGGAGGACCAGTGACGCTTTACGGGTTTTGTGCCCCCTTGCATTCAAATTTGATAATTTTTATTTTTAAAGATAAAAAGCCTGAGGTTCACAGTTTATGTTTAAAATTGCGATAGTTCTTTGAAGTTAAATGTTATGTTAAATTAATATTGAAGTACCGGTATATCTTAAAATAAATTTATAATTTGTCTACTGTTAAGTTCGAATGTGTGACATACGTTAGAGCAGTGGTTCTCAACCTTCCTAATGCCGTGACCCTTTAGTACAGTTCCTCATGTTGTGGCGACCCCCCAGCCACAAAATTATTTTTGTTGCTACTTTATAACTGTAGAGTATATATGTTTTGCGATGGTCTTAGGCAACCCCTGGGGAAGGGTCGTTCGACCCCCAAAGGGGTCGCGACTCACAGGTTGAGAACCATTGCTCTAGAGGGATCCGAGATTTCTGACAGGGAGAAGGTAAACATTGTAAAAAAAATAGCGTTAAACACTTTATGGACGGCCCCTAACAGTGGCGTAGGGAAACATTGTGTCGTCCGGGGGGGGGGGTGGGTTGAGTTTGCAACAACACCCCCCCCCCCCCTCCGGGAAAAAAAA
>CAXITT010000182.1:951861-968546 GCA_964033795.1 Lymnaea stagnalis | reverse complement strand
CATTAATGGAGGCCCCCTTTTCTTCCAGTTTCCCCATTGATGTGCAATGAGCTTATTTCATGTCACTCCACTTAAAGATTGACTACTGCTTAATCTCACGCCACCCCCCCCCCTTTTTTTTTCCCTCCAATATTTCTATTTAAATATGTCAGAATAATTAGGCTAGATCCAGAATTAACCTTTTTCTCAGAGTTCCATTATCTTGTAGTATCGGTAATTGATAGTAAAAGTAAAATGAAAGTATACCTTGTGTCTTTCAATCTATTTGTTTTGGTTTGACTTGGCAGAAGGCGCCCACCCCCCTTCCTTATAATTAGAAAAATGTCCTGCCCCACCCTCCCACGCCCATTACTTATAAGTGATAGCTCATCAATTGCTGATTGATGATCTAACTGAAGAAAAAGCCGGGCGGGAGGTTTTGGAACCAGAGCAGTTGGCTAACATTTTCATTTTCGGCCACCTGCATTTGGAGTTGATAGTTTACATTTGTCCACATCCCATCTTTGAGCCCCTGAACAATCAGAGGCCCCCCTGCAGCGGCAATGATTGCAAGGCCAACGCCACAGCTCTGGCTGAAACAACCGAGTTTGAACCCCAGACAGCATACTTTTCCTGTCTCTTCTAATAGACAGGCATGCCAGGTAAGCTTTTAACAACAATTTCTTTAGAGGGCCTTTCATGTGTAGTTATTTAGTAATAGTAATCCTTTCAACTTTGTTTTTACTGACACTCACACATAAATCAAGAATGTCAAAAAAAAAAAAAAAAAAAAAAAAAAAAAGAAAAAAAAAAAAAAAAAAAGAAAAAATACATCAGTGAAATTTATTGGAATTTACTTAGCTCAAAAACAATAATTTTTAAGAGCATCCTTTGACAAATTAAGATGGCTGCTTCATTAAAATAAGATGAAAATAAATTTTAGTGCAGTTGATCCAGTGCTTATAATCACAGTTCAAAATCTTAAGCACATGTCTTTTTTCAATTAAAGGGGAAAGATTAGTCTTAAAATCACATTTTGCAACAGTAACACAAACACTAGAAAAAAATGGTCTAATAGTATTAACTAATACCAGGTAAGATTGACATAGTTTTTAAAAAATATGATATAACTTATAGCATTGCCTCTCTCACTGACATCAAATATACTGATGTAAATAGAAAAAAAAATAATTCTGAGATTTGTACACAAATGATAAAAAAAAAATTTAATGAAGAGATATAAAAACAATGATGATGATAAAAATGAATGTGATCACTATGTCTTCATTGGCTCAGTTCCATCAATGTTCTTTCCTTGTTTTTCCAACTCTGCCCTGTTGAGTAAACATTATAAGAAATATTACTATAAGTAGAATTAACACAATAAAATGGAATGTGTTTGTCAAATATGTGGAATTTATCTTGGGATATTTTAAGACCTCTAATGCTAAGAATATTCCAACTTGTCAAGTTTAATACTTATTCCTTTAACTTAAACACTTTATATCCACATAGCAAAGAGTGTGAAAAAAAATTCTATCACTCCACATGCACATGACACCCCCCCCCCCCCGGACTTAAAGCGAGGTGTATAAGACAGTAACCAAAGTAACTTTGCCAAGTCAGACGATATTAATTTCACGTTGTTAATACAAATACAAGAATTTTTTAATTTATCTTGGGATATTTTAAGACCTCTAATGCTAAGAAAATTCCAACTTGTCAAGTTTAATACTTATTCCTTTAACTTAAACACTTTATATCCACATAGCAAAGAGTGTGAAAAAAAATTCTATCACTCCACATGCACATGACACCCCCCCCCCCCGTGACTTAAAGTGAGGTGTATAAGACAGTAACCAAAGTAACTTTGCCAAGTCAGACGATATTAATGTCACGTTGTTAATACAAATACAGGAATTTTTTAATACAGCTAGCATTATTAACAGATGACTTATCTATAAATACAGTTACGTATAAAAGTGCTACCACATTCATCATCTGCCTCTATTTTTAAAAAATATTATTATTGACAGGTGTAAAAAAAACTGAACATTTGAAGAAAATAGGACTATAAAACAAGCTATTTTCATTTAAAAGTTGTGATTTATCCATTAGGAAAGATTGTAATGTAAACAAATCAGAATGTGTGAACAGATAGAGGGAGATAATTCATGAACTTTTCTTTAGGATACTAGCCTGAGTTGTTTTGAAAAGTCATCATCTATGTTGTCATCATCCCAGTTATCCTCCCAGACATTAATGTCTTCAGGTGCTTCATCCTCCCCTGTCCAATCTGGAAGAAATTATTAAATAATCAAATTTTGTGACATTCGCAATAAATTTTAAATTATAAGTTTTCAAAATAGAAATAATTTTTTTTGTTGAAAAAGTGCTTAATCCAGTGTTTGGTTTCAGTGCAAGAAGTACCTAAGTCACGGAATAGGACAAAAAGTACTTATGTCAAAAAACTAAATTATCTATATCTTTAAAAAAATGAGGGTTTAAAGCTTAAAAATGTGCAAGTGTATTCATGACAACACTACAAATATGTAGCAGTAATCAGAAATATAATGGAATGTCTTGCCTGATTTAAAGGTCGTTTTGAATATTTGAACTTGATTATCTCAAAATGGTTATTTTGTGACTTAAGTACTTTTAGCACTAAGGTCTTCAATTAATCCCTCCTTGGGTCACTTCAGTGGTGTTTTGGGACATTGTTTAATGATATTTTAGAAATCAAATAATTCAATTACGAAAAACTTAAATTGGATTAGTTTTATAATTTATTTAAAGTAAAATGTAAAAAACATCCCTGAATTTTTGATGCAGTAAACTATTTACCAAAATTCAGTAAACTATTTATCAACAATTCAATTGTTTGATAGTGGCTTCATCCAGAACTAGGGTTGCACAGATTAACCGGCAGATAATTTGTAATTGGCAATTTTTCAAATTAATCAGTATTTTCTAACTGATTAATCAGCTTATCGGCCTACGGAAATATTACAAAGTTTTAATTAAAAAATGTCTTATTTTCTGTGATTTTAATTACATTTTTTACAACATTGGGTTTGCCCTAGACTCTAAGCAAGCCATTATACATTTCCTATTCAATTTCTTTGCCTGTTTTCTTTCTTTACACAATGACATGACTGACATCAAATATACTGGTATAAATAGAAAAAAAATACTTCTGAGATTTGTACACGAATGATAAAAAAAAAATTTAATGAAGAGATATAAAAACGATGATGATAAAATGAATGTGATCACTACATCTTCATTGACTTAAATATTACATTTTTTACAACATTGGATCTGTCCTAGATTCTAAGCTAGCCATTATACATTTCCTATTCAATTTCTTTGCTTGTTTTCTTTTTTTACACAATGACATGACTGACCACCTAATAACACACTAATTTTCCAATAATTCAGGGTTTTCCCCAGACCTTGTTTCACATATTTCATACTGCAGTCCCCCCTCCTCCCCCACTATAATCATTTTGTTTATTGACTGTTAAAACTGGACTAGCATGATTCTTGATAAAATATAGAAAAATGTGTTTATTATAGTCTATGTTTATAACTCAAGTTGCTAGACCTCCCCTATGCTTAGGCACAAACAAATGAGAATTGTCATCTTAACTACAACTAACTCTTTCATGTTATCTTTAAGACAAGGCAAGTAAACAAATTCAACATAAACAGAGTTAAAAATTATCTCACATGTTTCCTACTGTTTTTACTTCAGCTGTCTTGTTTCATGTAGCGAAAACAATATTTGGTTAAGCCAATACAGTGGAAACTAGGTTAACAAACTTAATCTGTTCAGTGACTCTGTTCTTAATCCAAAACGTTTGCTAGCCGAAATAATTTTTCCCCATTGCAATAAAATCACTTTCAATTAATCTGCTCCAACCTTAGAATATGGTATTTTTACATTTACAGTGTTGTTCTATAATAAAAAATATATTTTTTCAACTGACCTAGAAGTCTCTCCATGTCTTACAACACCTTGGCCGATTTTTACATTTAGATGACAGTTAGCTTATTATAGCTACAATCTATTTTATAGTAATATAAAAATATAAATTATAGGCTACATATTGTTGGTAAATTTTGACAATCCGCACCATGACTTTTCATTGTCGCTATTTTGGTTGCCATGACCTATGATCATGTCAACCAAGGTGGCGATTGTGTTAAAAAAACACATGCCTGCTAAAAGTGGGGGTCAGAAAATGAGAGAATGTGCTAGTTTAGCTATTTACAGAAACAAAAATAGAAACAAAACATTAAAATTTAATGAAATAATTTAAGCTGGTACATAAATTTCATGGCAAGTTAAGCTACTTTATTGTATTTCTCTAGGTCATGTGACAAGAAGTGTCAACCAACTGCGGCTGCCCCCTTTCCTGGCGTAATTTCAGCTGGTACATGCTACTAAATTAAAACGTGTGCGGCTACAGTTTAAAACTCTAGTAACAACACAAGAATAAACAAAAGTGGAGAGAATCCAACGCCTACACACAGTTACACAGACATATGTCATTCATGGCGTGGATTGTCTAAATTAACCCATAATCTGTCAGAATTTCAGGATAACTAATTAAAATTAAGTTAAAGCCTAACTAAGTCTAACTCAAAGTAAATATCCCACCCCCCCTCAGGAAGTTTCCGATATTAATATGGATGGCAGTCTTTTTTAATTCTCAGCTCGTTAAAAAAATAATCGCTCTTTTTGTGTCGCGTTCAGGTGTAAATAAAGAAAAAAGACGTTTTTTGTTGTTGACTCGTTTCAAATAATTTTTATACTGACTTTATCTCACTAACCTTCTGCTGGAAACTCTTCAAATTCGTCGTCTTCTTCAAGAAGACCAAGATCTGGTTTTACGGGGTCTGACATTTCAGTTATATCTTTATTTTTAAAAGAAATTCTATAGGGCTAATTCTAAAAGGCTGTAACAAGTAAAATACGTTATTGTGTTGAGTAATGCAAGTCAGAAACCGGAAAACGCAATGTGGGTTGACTAAGTACTGATTAAAACAATAATCTTCGAGAAATAAAAATTCAATGAGATAATTTTACAAAAATGATGAAATTTAATTTAAAAATAAATATAAATGTATGAAAAAAATTAGTTACTATAACTTCTTTAAAATTTTCAAATTGAAAAAGAAAACTTTGGATTAAAGGACGGTGAACCAAATGTTTTCAATCAATTAGTTAATAAAAAGTTTTGGCCTGGGACTGGCCTAATTGAACTTAATTAATTAATAATACTGTCTTAGTCTTAACAAACTTTTTGGTTTAGTCTAATTTTAGATAACGAAGAAAGTAGTCTGTCGTCGTTGTAGTATTATATATTATTAATATTATAATTAAAAATGAGATGAGACACTCTTGATTAACTAAATGATGTGCACTTCATTTACTACTGTCAGTGTCGAGGGCTCTTTTATTTGAATCTTTTTAAACGGAGTCAAGATTTTAAGGGGAGGAAACAAAGTTTTATATCCGTTCTCACTATTTACAACCAACAATCCTCAAAGATAAAATCAGGTAGTTAGACTAGCTAAGTAGGCCTATTTAATTTTTTCACTATCTTTAGTTGACAAAATAACCGTAAATTTATAATGGCTAAAGAATATATGTATATGTATAAATTAAAATAGGGATAGGGTACTTGTTCGGTTATGAGTGGACATTATCCGAAACTGAAATACGCAAGACAAGAGACGACAAGACGAACATTCATACTACTTTACTTTACTTAACTACTAGTTCAGTACTATTAAGTGAGTTTAGTTATTATCAGGCTTATTGGTTAGTCAGTTCAGTAGTGGTAGTATTATAAGTAGAATCCTGAGTGTAGTCAGGCTTAGGGATAGGGCGCCTAGGCCTAGGAAGTATTTTAATTGTAAATAGGCCTGCGGCCTAGTCCTAGTCCTAGTATTCCCTATTAATATGAATAATAATAATAATGAATGCTATTAATTATTATTATTATTTAGGAAAAAAGATGCTAATTCGTGAACTACTGTTTGCTGATGACTGATAATGCTGCCTTAATATTGCACACAGAAGGTTTTCAGTGAATAGTTATTCGTCTGTCACACGCCTGTAAAGAGTTTGGACTGTCAATTAGTCTACAAAAAAACAAAAGTCATGATACAAAAAGCACCGTCCCCTTCAATCATATCTATTGAGGGCCATAAAAAATAATCTGAAGGTTGTTGAGCATTTTATATAACTTGTATCCAATATGTCTAGTTCTCTCCCCATTGATGAAGAGGTAAACATCTGGATTGCAAAAGCAGCAGCAACTATAGCTAAACTGAATAAGCGGGTGTGGAATAATCTCAATTTAACTGATAAAACAAAACTAAGTGTATCAGGGATGTGCGCTTAGTACGCTTATGGCAGTGAAGTATGGACCACATATACGGGTCATGAGTGGAAGCTCAACAGCTTCCATCAAAGATGTCTGTCACATTTTATGCATTCGATAGCAGGACAATTTGCCTAACACAGAGGTCTTGGAATGTATGTACACGCATGTGTTTGAAAATCAAATGTGTTACATATTCTCCGCTCTTAGCAAGAGGCGCCTTCACTGGTTAGGCCATGCAAGGAGAATGAAGAAAATTCTATATTCCAAAGAAGCTGCTGTATGGAGAGTTGGCAGAAGGGACAAGAATTATTGGATGGCCAAGCCTGAGATTTATGGATGTTTGCAAAAGGAGCGTGAGGCAAGCCAACATTGAAATTAACAAATGGGAGACCATTGCTGAAAAACGTTCTAGTTAGCCAACAGCAGTGTATGAAGGAGTCAAAAAGGCAGAAGATCTGTGAAACTAAGCCCTTGCAACAAAAAGAACAATACAGAAGACCAAATCAAACCAGGAGTCAAAATTCTCCTCGAGAAATGCAGTCGAGATTGCCATTCCAGGATTGGCCTTTTGAGCCATAGCTATTCAATATTCTTGCAAAGACGGAAGGATGCCATATATATATATTTAGTATTCACTAGTATTTTCTCTTTAGCGTTCATGTCTTACTAAGACTCTTAGTATTTAGCAATTTAGGCTAATTTTTAGGTTTGAAAATCATATTAATTTAGTATTTAAGTTCATGCCTTGGCTAAAAATAAATTATAGAACAGATGCACAAATTTTGGTTCATGGCTCACTTTTCTGGCTACACCTACATTAACATACATTTCAAATATGTTTGACTTCAGTAATTTTACAAGAAAAAAGGTTTAAATTTTGCAGAGCATGAATTCCTCCAAGGCCTTGGGTTGGAATGGTTATATTATGTTACAATTTAATACTACCCCGTACCCTGTGTTATACTGATTATACTATTATTTGTAATCATTTGTATTGATTGCATTCTTTGGTGTGAAGTAGCTGGGTCTGATCTGTAATGCTCTCTTCTATAAAGTTTATAGATGTTATTGTTAGTACTAAGGACAGTATACATCTCAAATCATTATAGCATCTGTAAACTAGTGTTATCCTAACCTTTTCCTGACATTATACTAGTTTTGTCATGAACTCACCCAACTATCAGGAAAAGCAATTTTACTGTACTCTGGGTAGTGCACAGAAGTAGGTAAAAGGCCTGCACTTAATGGTCTTAATGCACTTACGTGTAATGATCACTGCAGATACATTGCCATGAGCCTGAGTTGGGGGAAAAAGGGGGCGGGGTGGTGTGTGGCATGGGTTGCTTTTACTAATTGCTTTCAGTCAAATTTAACCTTACTATATTTTGTTATATTTTAGCTTTCTTTTTTTAATAAAATGTTTAAATTTTGCAGAAAACAGTTACTTGAAGAGCTTATCTTCATCCATAGTCATCTAAAGAAATATGCTTTGAAAGCAGCAAAAAGATATAAAAGCCATAGGAGACCAATGTCTCTCTTTGTAAGTAATTATTTCATTACCATTTCAATAAATAAAAACCTGGATTTTTTTAAATTTATATTTTATCTGAAAAAGTAAACACAAAATAACTTCATGATCATGAAAAATTACCCTCCTCTCTGCATAAGCAAAGGGGCATAACTTAATTGAAAAATGATATGTTAAAAAAAAAAACCAGTATAATGATGGAAATTTATTATTGTTTTATTTCTTTTAAGTTTAAAAATAAGGAAAATGAAATATGCAAGATAAAAATAATGGTTATACTATTAATATATCATCAGTCCAGTTTCACAAGTTCACTGCCTATATAATGATCCTCTGTAGCACTAGCATTATTTTCATAGTCTGATTCAGATGAACTTTCAACAAAAGGAAAATTTTTTCTCCTGCATCACTTTCAATAGCTTCTACATGGGGTCTGTTACATATATAATTTTTAAACTCATATCCAGAGTTCGGAAGTCCATGCTTATCTTCTTAGTCACAAAGTCAGATTCCTCCTTAAACAAAAAGGAAATTCTCCCAAGGGAGCAGTGAGTCAACGAAAGCAGCTAGATGTATAAACAGTTGCATTAACATTGCTATAAATAATAATCTGAAATTTTGTAGGGTTCATTTTTTTTATTTCCTTCATAAACTGCAAGTGTCAGAAGGAACATTTCAAAAAAATTAGTTGCTTTTAAGCTAGGAAGATTTACAGTCAATAGGATTGTTTTTTTTTTTGTTTTGCATGTTTCAGAACTGTGCTTGTTCATCAAAGGAAAATAAGATAACAGAGATAAGATCTGATACTATACCTTTGGATAAAAAGAACAAGAAAGATAGCATCAGTCAGGTTGTTTTTTTCCCGCTATTTTTGAAATGTCTTTATATACTTTTCAGAAAAAAATTATAAGTGGAACCAAGATGAAAATCCATTGCTGTTTTTAATTAATCATGAAGTACAAAAGCAGTGAAGTAAATTAATTTGACTGAAGGTAAAATACAATTCTGTTGAAGTTATTTTTTTTTCTGGTTCTTTTGACTTTGCTTTTTGTTTTGATGAAATTCTGTTAAAAATAAATTCCTATAGAATTTCTATTTTTACTATTGTAATTTCAGCTTGGTAAAGGAGGCACTAAAGAAGCATCATTGGCAGCTAAAGAAATGAACGCACAACGCTTTATCATATACCAGCCAGAGAGCCTCCATTATGAACTCTATGCTGTTATAGGTAGATTTAAGATTATTAAGAATGTTTAAAGGAATTGGTTCATTGTTGGTTTAAAATAATAATAAATAAAAAAAAAAATACCATCAAGAATGACATGTTAAATCTATTGCAAAGTGAAGGAACTATGTAATATCAAGTTATAATTATTATAATTTAAGGAAACAATTCTCACATCCTTAAAATATATAATTTAAGTTAAAAGTAATTTTTCTATCCTTACAAAATGCAATATGTATGCAATATATATATTTTGCATTATATGCACACATTTTTTCCTCATCAGGTAAAGGACACGCCAACACATCAACTATCTCTTTAGCCAAGCACACACCCACAGATTCACTGATTGCAGTGAAAAGAATAAACATTGAAATCTGGGACAGAGAACTATCATATTTACAGGTAGTTTATTGCATGTCGTTTTGGTTTTTAGTACTAAACAAAAACGCACATCTAAGTTACTACTAAAATGATAATGCAAATGATTCAAAGTGTTTTGAAAAAGGATTGTAATAAAGCAAATAGACAATGATAGTGACGATCCATTGATTTCAACTGCTAGTGCTACTAATGTGTGCTTTTGAAATAAAATAAAAAAAACAAGTCAAAGTCCTAGCCATGTTTTTAAAAAAAAAATGGCCTCCTACTATGCTATTCTACACCAATTCTCAGACAATATTCTGTACCCTGTGGTATATTTTGTTATAGTTATGGACTACTAACAGACTAAGATTGAAATTAATAAAATTTATTTAATTTTATAATCTTATGATTTTATCTGCCTGTGTGTCAGTTTGTGAAGATTTTCCCCAGGAGCCCAGGGGCATGGCTATTTTAGGACCAGAGCCAAGGAGCATGGGTATTTTAGGACCAGGAGCCAAAGATTCAGAGGGCTAATTATGACAAAAAGGAGAAACCTTACATTATCGTTTTGAACTAAGAACTGAGATCTCATAGAGGTGGTGGATTGCGCAGGTTTAAAGTAGGAAAATACTGGCAACTTGCAACGTGTTTAGCAAGGATGGTTTAATATAAACTTGACTAAATTCCTTGTAATATAAAGTTAAGTTTGAAACAACTATAAGGGCCTTAGATATATATTTAAAAAAATAATTTTTTCTAAATATCTTTTTTCTATACCCTTCAATAGGATGAAATAATCACAACGCAGCAGCTCTCCCATGCAAACTTGCTGCCCATATACTGCAGCTTTATAAATGGACAAGAGCTCTGGGCCATTATGCCGTTAATGGCATTTGGTAAGGTTTTTTATATTTGATACATCCATAATTTAGGTGTTTCTTCCATTTTATTTTTTTTTAATGTATTAACATTAAAACAATTACTTTATGAAAGTTAATTAATTAATAGTCAAATACAAAAAAAAAAAAAAAAAAAAATATATTAAAACAATTACTTTATGAAAGTTAATTAATTAATATTCAAATAAAAAAAAAAAAAAAAAGAAAATTATAATCTATTTATTTATGTGTTTGCAGAATACATATTGCTAGAAAATTCTAGACAATCGATTAATTTTATCTTTCTTTATGTTTTTTTATATTATGTAATTAAATAAATAAACATTTTATATAATCTCGTGGGTTTCAGGCAACTTTCCCCATCCAAAAAAGTGGTTACTGTCTCCTACATTCCAACATTTAAAAAAATGTTCACACTATAAGAAAAAAAGATGTTAATTAACATTTGGTTTTTTTTATGTACAGGTTCATGCAGAGATCTGATGCATGCTTATTTTAACTCAGGATTACCGGAACAGGCAATTGTTTTTATTTTACGTGATGTCCTTCTAGCCTTAGAATATTTGCACCAAAGAGGCATAATTCACAGGTAAGCATGGGTCATATTTAACTCAGAAATTGTAACCTCATTTCTTCAAAATACAAACTCCTTTAAGTCCAAACAGACCTTAAAAGTTTTGTTTTTAATTGAAAGAGATATTAAAATAAACATATTGAAACATAAAAGTGTAAATAGTTAACAAAAGACAAATGCAGAGGAAGAATTTGCATTAAAAACACACAAAATTGAGAAAAGATGAATATTATTATGCTTTGTTTCTTACAAACAAAATAATGATTTGATAACATGTACTCTAGAAAGATGACCTGTGTACAATCATTTAAGAAGCCCATCAAGAGATGCACACTATTGAAATATCTTTATCGTCCCTATTGTCAAGATAGTTTCTCTACTATAGGATGATTTGGCTGATGTACTTAGCCTAAACTGTTATAGATTCGCCATTATACAAGCTACCGGTTCCTGATATATTTTTCATTCATCCTAGGGGTGTTAAAGCCAGCCATGTGATGATATCAAAGCACGGCCTCGTATGCTTATCTGGTTTACACAATTCTTTTAACACAATACAAAATGGGAAGAGACTGAGGAAAGTCCATGACTTCCCCATGCACACTATTGACTGTCTTCATTGTTACAGTCCTGAATTGTTACAGCAGGTACATACAATTTAACCAGTTTTGTTAGTAAACAGATAACTATGAAAGTTTTAGCTCATATTCCATCCATGGTATTTATTTTTTAACATATTTTTGTTGAATTATGAACTAAAGTTCTTTTATAAATGTAATTTTTACTCAAGTTTAAAATCAACTAAGTAAAATTTAAAACCATAGCTGCTGTGACATACATTTTAAGAAATAGTTTGATCTATCTTTAAATTATATTGTAGATGAATTTAACACACTGCATTATGATTTATTTTTTTTTATTTCATTCCTGCTGTAGATGTCAACACAGCATTAGCATGTTAAGTTTTCTTTTGTTTAGTCTTAGTTTCTATAAATTGGGGCTTCCTCTTCTCATTAGTTAGTTTTAAAAAAAAAACTTTTACCTACTACATTTTATTTTTCCATCAGAATTTGGCTGGTTATAATTGCAAGTCAGATATTTATAGTCTAGGAATCTTGACATGTGAGCTGGCCAATGGACAATCTCCATTCTCAGACATGCCTGTTACTCAGGTAAATAAGTATTCCAACAAAATGGTTCCTATTTCTTTACAAAGAATCTTGTAAGATCCTTATTTTTAAATTCTAGCTATCTTCTAAATTCAGTTATCAATACTAAGTCTTATTTTGGCTACATGCCTGTTATACAGTATTAGCCATTAATGTAGTCTTACTCTCTAAGTCTGAAAAAAAGCTTATGATGGTCCATAAGCACAGCATGGCAATCAGTCATATTTAAAATCAAACAAGCTTTAAATTGGACTTTACTTTCTTGTTTATTGTTAAATTTGAATTTGGAAACAATTTTAGTTTCACCCATATTTTTATATTTTTTCCTTACAAATTAAGTACTAATGATTTTGTTTTTGATGTTTTTAATGAGTAACAGATAATAGAAAAAAAAAAGAAAAAGGTAAAGACATTGATAATTCCAAACAAAAAAAATGAACAATAATTTTAACAAAATGAATTTTGAACTTTTGAAGATGCTATTAGAAAAGCTAAGCGGGACCAAACCAAGATTAGCTGATTCTTCTACAGTTGGGGAGTTTGTCATTGATGATGGTAAGAACAAGCGTTCAGCATTGAATTCCCATCCAGATTCTATTGAAATAAGATTATCTACCATTGTTGAGTTAAATAATTTTCAAAGCTCATAATAATGATGAACAAATGATTTGTCATAAAGTGGTGCAGATTCAGAAAAATTTATTTGTGTCAATGTTTCAGATGGAGTTGAGGACCAATCAGGCACTACCCAAGAAAGGGCTGATGCCATATTTTTCAAAAGAACATTTTCCACTCATTTACATGATTTTGCTTCTGTTTGCCTTGAGCGGGATCCATTTAGCAGGTAATACATTTAAAAAAAATCTCAAATCTCATATTCTTAGATGGTGAGCAATATGTAGTTACTTAACTTTTCATTTAAGAATAATGATTCAGCTTATGTTAACTGTGAATTAAATATCCATCTTTCCATGGTGATTATAAATTATTTAATTATTTCTAGTATTGTAAGCTTCATCAATTAGTGGCTTAAAATTATAAACTTTCATCAATTTTCTTCCTTCCACGCGAACCACCCAAATCAGCTTTTATTGCCCACTTTTTGTTTTGATTTATGTACAGACCATCAGCCCCACAGCTCCTGTGTCATCAGTTGTTCAAGAGCATCAAGGGCAGGTATTCAACTTCCCTGCCCTCCTTGTTGCAACCAGTCACCCCACTTACTGACATTGCCAAAGCACCCAGAGGTAAGAAAGTCATTTTGAGCATGGGGGACAGAGGTTAACTGATAAATGTGAGGTTCTTAGACACTCACAACTTAGAGATCATGTTATAGTTCTATAATTGATAGCTGAATTGATTTTGTATATGTCCTGAACAATAGCTACATTACAATGCAAACATTCTACCACAGAAAAGCGTTTGTAGTTCCAGATAAATGTTGGTCTATTTATAAGCATAAAATCTTTGGTGGAGGGAGTGGTCTGTCATGAAGGAGCATTTAAAAAAAAATTTATTTAAATTTAAAAAAAAAAAAAAAAATTTTTTGGGGGGGGGGGGGGAAAAGGGAATTTTGTGGGGGGGGGGGGGGGGGGGGAAGGGAGAGTTTTTGACCTATGTCACAGTTTTTGTTTTTTGGGGAGTGGGGTAAATATCATGGCCACCCCCATGCAATGCTAACCCTAGTTAGGCAACTACTTAAAATGCTTATTACCTATAGAGATCATTAGAAATATTTATGTACTGATTATAAAAAGGATAATAAAATAAAACCTCCCTTATTTCACTGACAGATCTTTCAGTTGAGGATGAGGATTTTACAAGAAAAATGAGCGAAGTATCAATGCAAGAGGACTGGACATTCTAATGTCTTCCAACGGTTAAGGAACATGATGTATGAGGTTGTCTTGACTTGTAAATTCCAGTATTTAAATCCAATTTGCTACCTCTTGAATGAAGGTCATTTTTTTTAATCACGTAAGGGGAAATAAATGTTTCAGGACATCAAAAAGGGTTGTCTTTTTTAACTTGACCTCATCAATCAAACTTTGAGGTGGATGGACATGTGTTGACAGCCTAGTATGGAGCTATAAAACGTCTATGATAATATAAATAAATAGTTTTTAAAAAGTAGTGCTTCCGTGGCTTAAAAAGAGACATTTTTTTTCCCCCATTTCAATTGTCTCCCCAAAAGCCATCCTGCATCCTATAAATGAAAGGCTGGTGACAAGAGTTGGGGTTTGGGGAGCACAAGAGTTATGGTTTGGGGAGCACAAGAGTTATGGTTTGGGGCGCAAGGTGAGCTTCAGCTTGAAAACTACATCCCATTCTGAGCCCTTGATACTAAATAGAACAAGTCAGAATTAAATAGTTATTCTGGGTTAACAGGAATTTGTCAATGAATGGTCAGGGTTTCATGCTGAAATATGGTACCGTGTTCAGGGGGTAAAATTGAGGACAGTGGGGTAAGGCTACGAAGTACTGGGAAACATTTTTTGTCTCTTCTGATTTCTTTTTTCAAAATTTTTGGGGTCGTCAGTGCATCAAAGCGTCGAATAAGCTGCAGAATATGGTGATTGAATTGTAAATATTATTTATCATGCTATGATTGTCAGAGTGCATTTGTAATTTCTTTACACTGGAGGAGCTAGCTGCTCTAGTTACCACTACTTGTAACCAGCAGCTTTGTGCTTGAACTTTCCAACTCATCATCTACTTTAGGTTTTGACTCTGATGGGAAGAGTTTGTCGTAGAATACTAACAGTTAAAAAATATCCTATTAAAAAAAAAAAAATTAACATTTTGTATTTTATCAATTACTTTGTACACAAACAGAATGTTGCATTTCATTTTAGTGCAGTCCTTGTTGTTGTTACCATTATTTATAAATCATCTTCTTAATGCTTTTTGTTGCCATCTCCATAATGTTGTAATCAGCTGTACAATCAATCTGTGTGTGAGGGTGAATTGCAAAAATACAACAATAACAATGTTTAAAAAAAAAATATGGATGATCTTTTAGTGATGTTTTTACTGCTGTACTGTAAATTTTCATGTCAAATTTTGTTGCTACTACTGTGATTCCTGAAAAAAAACATGGTTCAAAAAAAATTAAAACAAACTCAACCATCCTTAGGCATCTAAACTCAGCCTCTTGGTTTGACCTAAAACATCTGCTGCCACCTTAACATGTTGTCATTGTTTTCTTTTCACTTTTAAGTTATTTCTAAGGAGAGATCATCAGAACAAAAAGAGAAGACTGGGATGATTTTGGTATGATTTTAGGATGATTTTGGTTGTTTGCTTGTACAATGAGTACATTTACTAGGGCTCATTTTTATATATTAAACAATTAAAATAATGGCTGCCACAAATTTGCCTCCTCTTTCTTTTATAACAACAGCAACACCAAAAAAAAAAAAAAAGAGTTCAGGAATTAAATCTCAATTCTTAGCACCTCAGCACCTCGTAGCTAAATCCTTAATTTATTTGAGTTGTAAAGCTCAGAATAAACGTTTGCAAAACTTGAAGAAGGCCTTTCTGATTTCATAAAACTGACACTTGAGTTCTTGCGTGATTTGTTTCCCATGGACAATGAAGTTCTCCCTCTTCTGTCTTGGACAGATGGACAATGAAGTTCTCACTCTTCTGTCTTGGACAGATGGACAATGAAGTTCTCCCTCTTCTGTCTTGGACAGATGGACAATGAAATTCTCCCTCTTCTGTCTTGGACAGATGGACAATGAAGTTCTCCTTCTTCTGTCTTGGACAGATGGACAATGAAGTTCTCCCTCTTCTGTCTTGGACAGATGGACAATGAAGTTCTCCCTCTTCTGTCTTGGACAGATGGACAATGAAGTTCTCCCTCTTCTGTCTTGGACAGATGGACAATGAAATACTCCCTCTTCTGTCTTGGACAGATGGACAATGAAATTCTCCCTCTTCTGTCTTGGACAGATGGACAATGAAGTTCTCCCTCTTCTGTCTTGGACAGATGGACAATGAAGTTCTCCCTCTTCTGTCTTGGACAGATGGACAATGAAATTCTCCCTCTTCTGTCTTGGACAGATGGACAATGAAGTTCTCCTTCTTCTGTCTTGGACAGATGGACAATGAAGTTCTCCCTCTTCTGTCTTGGACAGATGGACAATGAAGTTCTCCCTCTTCTGTCTTGGACAGATGGACAATGAAGTTCTCCCTCTTCTGTCTTGGACAGATGGACAATGAAATACTCCCTCTTCTGTCTTGGACAGATGGACAATGAAATTCTCCCTCTTCTGTCTTGGACAGATGGACAATGAAGTTCTCACTCTTCTGTCTTGGACAGATGGACAATGAAGTTCTCCCTCTTCTGTCTTGGACAGATGGACAATGAAGTTCTCCCTCTTCTGTCTTGGACAGATGGACAATAAAGTTCTCCCTCTTCTGTCTTGGACAGATGGACAATGAAATTCTCCCTCTTCTGTCTTGGACAGATGGACAATGAAGTTCTCCCTCTTCTGTCTTGGACAGATGGACAATGAAGTTCTCCCTCTTCTGTCTTG
>CAXITT010000182.1:892920-951643 GCA_964033795.1 Lymnaea stagnalis | reverse complement strand
TATATATATATATATATATATATATATATATATATATATATATATATATATAAAGTTTTGCTCTTTTTTTAGTCATGTCTTCCTGTGTTTGCATCAACACGATTGTATGACTCAGCCATCTTTACAACGTGCGGGCTTGGGGGTTGAGGGTGGTGGTGTGTGTGGGGGGGGGGGGGGGAATCATTAAGTATAAATATAGATCACGATTTGTTGAGAAGAATTTAGATACGAATTCCTTCAAACCAGCTAATCACATTTTTAGCTTGCACAGGAAAAATAATGTGGAAATCGTGACTCAACATTATTTATTTATTATTTTTTTTTCAATACGACACAACGCAATGTATTTCCCTTTTTTTGAGAGTGGCAAAATCCAATTGAAATTATCTAAAACTCTGGCCACTTAAGAAGTCACTTAAAAAGGTCCCTAAGTACACGCTGTCACTCCACCCCCTCGTTCACCAGAAAGCATCACTAGCCTTAAAATAGCGGTAGTAGAAGTAGAACTATTTGCCAATTTGATTTTATATGACTTCCATTTGTAATTGTGCTGAATACGGGCTATGGGAAAGTTCGGGCTGGGTTGTGGGCTTCAATTTGGGATAACATTCGGGGCCCATCCCCTCACAGGTAGAAGGTATCTTTAGGGCATTAGTTACACCAGTGGGAAAGTGTGTTAGGGTTAGGTCTGGAAGCTTTAGATCAAGGGGTCGTCAAAAATATGGCCCGTGGGTTGGATCCGGCCCACCAACTGTCCTGTACCCGGTTAGCAGTGGCAAATACAGAACGGGAAATTATTACGTATTTATCCAAAAGCAGACCTATATAATATAGGTAGCCAAAAGCAGGCCTAGGGGCAGCCAAAAGCAGGCCTATATGTAGCCAAATAGCAGGCCTATTGTTAGCCAGAATCAGGCCTATAATTAACCAAAAGCATAACCATAGTTTCAATTGCCATGGTAAGAACTTGAAGTTGAACTACAAATAAGATATGTGTGGAGAAGATTGTGCATATATTTTTCAAGCTTAGTCCATCCACTAACAGCATCTGAGGGACAGTGAACCAGCCCGCTGATTAAAAGCTTGAGGTTCCCTGATTTATATCAAAACTTACCACGGGACATTTCAATTGGTTAAAACCAAGGGAACAAGAAATGAGTGGCAGACCAAACGAGTCCCCACTAAATTGTGATAGAGATAAGCGGTAGACCAAAGTCTAAATTGCGCTAGAGACAAATGGTAGACCAAACAAGTTCTCACTAAATTGTGCTAGAGACAAGTGGTAGACCAAACTCCCACTAAATTGTGCTAGAAAATAGTTGTAAAAATAAACGAGTACCCACTTAATTGTGCTAGATAAGTGGTATACCAAAATTGTTTTCACTAAATTGTGCTAGAAACTATTGGTCGCACTAAATTGTGTTAGAAATCAGTTGTCCACCCGACAAGTTCCCACTAAATTGTTGCTAGAACTATGAGGATGCCTAAGACAGCAATCCTGGCGCAGAGTCCAATCAATGCTGTGAGTATCGATCTGGTCTCCAGCCGCGGCTCCAGCAGTGTCGGTATAAACCTTCCGTTACACCCCCGCCTTTTTACTTTTCCTATTCGCCAGTGCGGACAAATCAACCCCCCCCCCCACACACACACACCCCGAAGACCGATGTCGGCAGGCAATGACCCGTCATGATGTGTTGTCGTTAACGACTGGGGACGTTCAGTGCTCACTCCAGGGTGGTGGGTCTACATAACACTGCTATGTTTTGACCAGGGACTGTCGATGTTAGTGTTCTGTTGTGGCCAGGGATTACAAAAGAGGACTCCAGCAATGGGCGAGATAGCCTACAGGGTGTAGAGCAGGAACGTAGTGTTTTGCCAGCGACCTTGACCAAGGTTTGTACACAAAGGAATTTCAAACGCTGTCCCAATACTGCATAGTTAAGATATCATCGTTCTACTTTAGTGAAAAAGGCTTACTACTACTATTTTTTGTTTTGTTTTTGGCCAACGATGTTATTGTTCAATTTATGTAGGGATTTCAGTTTAAAAATAAAGTGTACATGAAGTGGGTCCATTGATCGAGGTATTGTATTTCGTTAGACCTTATCATAAACCGGTAGCAAAGTTGTGACACATAATTTCATAAATACAGCGTAGCGTTAGGGCGTTCCTAGAAAAGAAGTAAGGGCGAGAAATTTCCTTAAATCATCAAATAGCAAACAAACAAAAAAAAAAATTAAAAAAAAATTATGTATATATATAAAACGCCAATAAAAAACAACACTTTCTGCGATTGGATTTTCTAGTATTTCAATCTAAAGTAATGATGTGCACGCTAGTAAAACAATGTCAGTCCTAACAAGTTTGCGTTAGGATTTTTCGGATTTTTTGTAACTCAGCGACGTTAAACTTCGGTTTCGGACGTCAGCAGTGTTCGAGTTTGGTGTGTTTGGTTCGATTCCCATCTCTTGGCAGAAGGCAAGAGGGATTCGCAATTCATGGTCATAGTGTTCACCATATCTTTTTAAGTTGTAATTCAACGAACCTTAAACACAAAGTTTTTCCGTATAAATCCTTTATAGAATGTAATAGTGAGCAATGGAGGGTGGGGCTAAAAATTCGACAAAACATGGATACAAGTAATGCACTTTAAAGGAATCCCAATTAATGCCCACGCCCCCAAAGCTCGCAACCGCATATTTTTTGTCACGCCCCCCTGAACTTTAGTAATCTGCTACTAACCCCCCCCCCCCCCCCCCCCCCCCCCCCCCTTGTTTTCACCAACAATTTTGGAACAAAAAATGTTACCACAAAACGCACACTTGCGATATATACTTTTTAAAAAAAATCGAACTTAGCGTAGTTATCGGGAATTTTATTGTATTTTCCCTTTAAAAACAGGAAAAACTGATTTTAGGGGTTGGAGTTGGGGGATGGGGCTGAAAATGTGAAATGAGTCTATGTGCTCAATTAGCTGTCCGAAGATTTTGCTTGCCAGCCAGCCAGTCAGCGAAATTATTATAAAGGATTTAAAAAGAGCAAGTCTCAGATCGATAAAAAAATGTATGAAAATGTCGAATTGTGGAGATTGGTTCCTCTAAATGTGGAGATCGGAGTTAGAAAAAGCCACATAGAAATCAATAAAACATTACTAAAATAGAAAAAAAGATTAACTTTTCCATTTTGGAATTTGGTCCTTTGCCACTGCAGATGTTTAGAAGTTTTGAATTTTAAATGCCACACTTTATATAGTTGGTGTGTGATAGTCAAACACCTGGATTCAAGTTGGAACCTGTAGTCGTACGTACTACGTACATCAAGTCGTGAGGTGAATTAAAATGATATTGAATTTAATTCATTCCCCAGGATAATTTTTGTGTCTTACGAGTCTTTCTGAAGAGGTTGGTTGAAATTTAAAAAAAAAAAAATCAATTTCCTAACAAGTATGACACCATTCAGACATCAAGGCCAATGCCATAATAATCCACGAGCAGCAGTATTTACAGTTGAGAAGCTTCTCTTTCGTGAGCGTTGAAGTTAGTCCTTGGCGCTCAGTAATCTCAGAGAACTGCTATTTATTACGGAGGCATGGTTACTGAATTCAGAAGTTATAAATATTGTTAGTGGTTATAAATAAATGTATATGTTCTACAATGCCCCCCCCCCCCCCAAAAAAAAAAAATAAAATATAAAAAAAAATTTTAACATATAATAAAAAAAAAAAATTGAATTCAGAAGTTATAAATATTGTTAGTGGTTATAAATAAATGTATATGTTCTACAATGCACCCCCCCCCCCCCCAAAAAAAAAAAAAAAAAAAAAAAAAAAAATAAAAAATAAAAAAAAAAAAAAAAAAAAAAAAGTATATATTAAAAATATATTTCAATTGTGATATAAAAAAATAAAATAAAATGGTGGTATGAGCGATGACTTTGATTATACTAAGGCCTAAATATAATCTCCTCGAGATTTCTCAGATGAGGACAATTAAGTTACACATTATTGGGTCTAAGTTTGTTAACGAAAATTATGACTTTTTAAATGATAACATAACATTTATTCAAGCTATATCAATTTCGATTATGTCCTGTCCCTTTTTTTTAGAACATAGGTCAAGGCCGGCGACAGGCGGTGAGGAGCCATGGAAAATACAAAAAATTGTGGGGGCGTTGACGCAATGTTAAAAAAAAAAAACTAAAAAAAAAATAATTGTAATCATCAATAAAAAAACAAGCAAAAATTCAAATTGTATATAGCAAATACTCACGATGGCTTTGAAGCAAAAACAAAAAAAATCACTTTACTTACTTTCGTGGTGGCAAGCACTACAATATGTTATCCATAGTTAGTTGTATCTTTTCAACTGACAATCTTGTTAGTCCACTCAATCGAACCAGAGACATTAATGATTTCAAATAACTTTTTATCTACTTGGAACACATAGTGGAGCGGGGAGGGAAACGTCCTTGTAATTCGATTTGGTCTGGGTACCTGAAGCCTCCGGCGATGTCAACCAGTGTGAGTAGTTATTGAACATGATCGCGCAAATACATATTCATTCTGGTCAAGGTTTTTGGCCATTCTGTCTTCTAACTACATTAATAGGCAAAGCTAAGCCTATTAATTGGTCTTGGTAATGACATTATTTACAATTAAATCAACTTTGATATGTCACACGAATCGTTTTTATGTATATGGCACTGGCCCATTAATGGCTACTACAAGAAAAAATTTGTCTATTAAAAGATTCACCGAGTCACTCATTCACGTGATCAAACCGAATGTTTCCACACTCAAGCAAACACATTTCCCAGTTTCTAATTTTGCTCACCAACAGCAAAGTCCAAGCCATTTAAACTTAACGAACATTATTTGTATGAAGACATTTTATTTTTTAAAACGTTAGATTATCTAGATTAAAAAAAATAAAATAAAATAAATGAATTCTGTTTGAAGAAAATATAGAAGTACTTTCTTATTTGTGCAATATTAAATCCACATTCCTCCTCCTGAGTACCTTATATAGATTTATCCGTAAGTCCTAACCATGAAATGCATATTGACATTCACATATCGCATAATATACTCTGTTAATTCTTTTAATATTCTAGGTATAGTTAAAAAACTTGTCTAAAAGATGGACGACCACTACGAGGGCGACAGTCGCCCGGAGGCGGAATTCGACCCGTTTCAAAAGTTGAAATCCAGCCCGCCCACGAATGGAGCACGGATCCAAGGTCAAGGACAGCTTCCCGCCAAAAGCGTGAAGCAGTCTCCCTTCAGCAGAGATTTCATCGACTCCATGTTCACGGTCGTCAACAAGGATCTGCTCTTCTGCAAGCTCTTCTACTTTTTTTTCTTCGGCGCCTTCGGTTCTCTCTTCCCGCTGCTCGCCATCTATTTCAAGCAGCTGGGGATGAACGCGTCGCAGAGCGGTGTCCTAATCGGATTCAGGCCCTTCATCGAGTTCCTCAGCGCCCCCTTCTGGGGCGGGCTTGCGGATAAATGGCGAAGGGGTAAAGAAATGCTGCTGTTTTCTCTCGTCTGCTGGATCGTCTTCACCCTCGCCATCGCGTTCGTTCGCCCCCCTGCTCACAAATGCATAACCTTCAACGGCACCCACAACCTCCTGGAGGTTCCGCTCACCCGCAGGCGCCGTGACGCCAGTACCGTGACGGATTTCAACATGGCTCCTCACCACGTGATGGGACGCACCCACCACGGCTATGCTCATCGTTCAGATCTCCACCAACTTAACGATCCGACACAGGATATCAAGTTTCCTTTTCTCGAACCGACGACCGTGGATATCTTAACCGCTGGCGCCAGAATCAGTGACCCGGATGTGATGGGTGGATATAGTACGTTGGATCATGACGTCATTGTCCTCCCAGATGACATGAGTCCCTATTATACAAACCACCGGTACAAACGAAGTCCGTACGTGGATCCCAGCAAGATCGCCTATGCCAATGGTACAAACATGAAGGGTTTGGTTTTCAACAAACATTCCGCTATTGTTTACTTGGTAAGTCTGTAAGGATAAAAATTTTTAAATAGCTCTTTAAAAAACAAAACAAACAACACTTGCAGTAAAGGGAGTCAACATACAATGGATTTCGGAAGCACATTTACAAAAAATAAAAACAATATTATGCAACTAGCTCTTAAAGAAGAGAAAACAAACAAGATGCTACACAGAGTGTGCTATCCATATGAAAAAATTCACAGGTATAAAAAAAACGTGTTTTTTTCCCTCTGGGTATACTGAACATTGAATGCTTTTTTAAAGAATCATATTAAAAGAACGCCTTAGGAACAAAAAAATTTATTATTTTTGGGTTAAAAATATACTTTACAAGAAGCATTTTTTTGTACGCAGGTTATATAAAGTGACAGGAATTATATAAAATGACAGGAATATATAAAGTGACAGGGAATATATTAAGTGAAAGGGAATACATAAAAAAAAACAGGAATACAAAAAAGTTACAGGGAATGCATAAAATGACAGGGAATGCATAAAGTGACAGGGAATACATAAAGCGACAGGGAGTAAATAAAGTGATAGGAAATGCATAAAGTGACAGGGAATACATATAGTGACAAGGAATATATAACGTGACAGGGAATGTATAAAGGGATAGTGAGTACATGAAGTGACCGGGAATACATAAAGTGACAGGGAATACATAAAGTGACAAGGAATACATAAAGTGACAGGGAATACATAAAGTGACAAGGAATACATAAAGTGACAGGGAATACATAAAGTGACAGGGAATACATAAAGTGACAGGACATACATTAAGTGACAAGGAAAACATTAAGTGACAAGGAATACATAAAGTGACAAGGAATACATAAAGTGACAAGGAATACATAAAGTGACAGGGAATACATAGAATTGGTTCCTAATAAAAGACGTTGAAACAAATGGCCTAAGCTACACAATGAAAAAACTAGATCAAAATGAACAGCTGTTCATTCAAAATAAATGAACAATATTTAGAAATATCAGTTCATATCAGATTTTATTAGTGTTTTGTTTTTGCGAACCATCGTTTAAAGTTGATTTAACCATTTAAAATTTAAAAGTAATACACATCGACTAGATGAAATCGATGACTCTAAGCGATTCCGGATCGCAAAAGAAATGGCGACTTAGAACACTACACGAAACAGCCCTGTTTGTCCTTTAAACGCATGCATAGTCACATAATTAACAAATTGCGCAAAATATTATTGGTTCTTGGGGGTTTGGGGGTTGGGGGGGGGGGAGAAAGGGCACACAGGAATGAACTGATCCTCCACACCCACCGCCCTGGCACTCCATTAAATGCCAAATGTTACAAGTCTATGTTTTAGTGCGCCTCTCATATGTCCCCGCCCCCCCCCCCCCACGCAGGAGGACGAGGTGGCCCAAGCGTTCTTTACCCTCCTGCTGCTGGTCATCATCGGGGAGTTCTTCAGCGCGCCCGCCATCACGTTCGCCGATTCGGTGACGCTGTCGTTCCTAGGGGAGGACACACAGAACTATGGCCGACAGAGGATGTTTGGATCACTAGGTAAACACGGAGTGATTGCTTTCGGTCCCCGTGGGAAGCGAAGTAACGATATGTCTGCTTAGTTTTTGTGGAGATGTTTGTATTGATAAATAAGTAAAACCATTTTAATATAAAGTCATAAAATGGGCCATGCCCTCAAATGCACATTCTCCTTTAATGCCCTTTTTTTTTTTGTTGATAAGTAGTTATATCTCTAATGTTATAAGAAAATGTCTTCAATAAAACTGACTAAAATAAAAAGATGTTGATAAAGGGGGGGGGGGAGAGAGAGAGAGACTGAAATTAGGTTGGGTAAAAGGAAATAAACCAAACAAAATAGGGAAAAACCTAAAAAAGGGACGCAGCAAAAGAATGTTGCTTTGTTGCCTCATTTGTTCAGTGTTATAAGAAAATGTCTTCAATAAAACTGACTAAAATAAAAAGATGTTGATAAAGGGGGGGGGGGGAGAGAGAGAGAGACTGCAATTAGGTTAGGTAAAAGGAAATTAACCAAACAAAGTATGGGAAAACCTGAAAAAGGGACGCAGCAAAAGAATGTTGCTTTGTTGCCTCATTTGTTCAGGTTTAGGTTCAGCCAAACATTTTTTTTCAGCTCATTTGCATTAAATAAACAACAACAACACTATCTCATGAAAAGACTTACTGAAGAAATATTCACAGTTCTCTCCCCTTTTAAAAGCTTTCACTTTACTTGAGTTAGGATTAAAAAAACTATAGCCGCTATTCGGACACGGGTCTCTTTAGACTAAATCCCACCTGATGTCATTTGTGGTAGTTTATTTTGGCTAAACTGAAGAAGTAAGTTTACAAACAAATAATCCATTCAATTATCTTTCATTTGATACCTCATTTTGTCTTACGTACCCAACAATAATATTTTAAATATTTTTGTTTAATCCCAACCTCTCACTTCTGGTACCCGGGTACGAATAACCACTTCGTTGCCAGAAATCGTCACACAGAGATTTAGTTATGCTTTATTAGGTTCTGCTTATTTCCCTTTGGGTATTGGCAAACTTCCTAGGGTAAAAAAAAATATTGGTTAAATATAAGGGGAGATGACTTTGAAAGGTGCTAGATGTAGGTTAAAGTTTGTGCAGGTCTTGAAAAACAAAAACAAATTCTATCATAAAAATGCAAGTCGACGGACTTGTTATTAATTGTAATGGAGTAAGAGTCTGAAGAATGGTATTTTCCTCATAATGACCACGTGTCTCATATTAGAAATATAAGGAATGCACATATACACAACACAAACTTTCATCCACGGAGCTGGAGGTCTAGTCGATTAGATTTGACCAAGCTAAAAATCCTGTTGCCCTTGAGCTAAAGAATATCTGCATCTCGACAGGGTCAAAGGAGTGGTTCACAGTTGGCGGAGGAACGAGAGATACGGAGAAAAATCTCCCCCCCCCCCCCCCCCAAAAACCCCCCCCCCCCCCCCCGACAAAAAACAACAACAACACAACAAAATATATGTATTCCTGAAAATTATAAGATATCCTACGAAGTTAATATTTTCTTATGTTTTATTATAATTTATCTCATTTATTAATGTCCCCCTTTATATATAAAGATGTTTTAAAAAGTATAAAATTGTGTTATTTTCTTACGTGGGATCGCCAATAGGCCCGTGGGTCTACAATCGTATAGATACATTAGACATTACATGGAAGAAGAAAGTATGGGTGTACATTGCGAACTGTTGAGTAGGTCGATTCTCCGATGGTGGAACCACAGAGTACGGTGCTAACGGCACCTAACCTTTACTGGGCGGGATCGATAACTAGTTGGTATCGATTGCTCGACGCCCGTGTTTACCGTGCCTAAAAATGTTTCAAGCTCACCCCCCATACCCCAAGCACCCTGCCCCCCACCCACACCCCCTCGCCCCCACCCACAAAAAGAACATTGGCCCGTTTGTTGAATGCATCCCTCCAGTTTGAAACACTTTCTACCAACTCCCGCATCTTAGCGGGTAAGTGATAAATTGTGTGGGGAGGAGGGTTGGGGCGTCAGGGTAATGGGTAATGGAGGAGGGGGATGGTGTCTGCACTGGTTTGCATTTAATTGATTTTCTGAAAGGAAAATTTATTGCTGTTTTTCTTTTCTTTATTAAAAAAAAATAATTTAGCTATTTTTAGTTGAGTTATTTTGGAGTTGTTTGAGTGAAAAGAAATAAAAAGTGTACAAATTCTGAAGTTGTCAACAGAATTATTGGAAGGTAAAAAATGTGTTATCTTGGGATTGCATAGCGACCATATGAATGATTGATGTGCACTTATCAGGGCTTTGTTGGTGATCGCGTTTACAGAAAAACTCTGGATGTTTGACTGATGTTTGTGTGAATGATGTTTGTTTGAATGATGTTTGAATGAGGTTTGAATGATGTTTGAATGATGTTTGAATGATGTTTGAATGATGCTTGAATGATATTTGGATGAGGTTTGAATGATGTTTGAATGATGTTTGAATGATGCTTGAATGATATTTGAATGGTGTTTGAATGATGTTTGAATGATGTTTGAATGATGTTTGAATGATGTTTGAATGATGTTTGAATGATTTAATGAAGTTTGAATGATGCTTGAATGATGTTTGAATGTTGTTTGAATGCTGTTTGAATGATGCTTGAATGATATTTGAATGATGTTTGAGTGATTTAATGATGTTTGAATGATCCTTGAATGATGCTTGAATGATGTTTGAATGATGCTTGAATGATATTTGAATGTTTGAATGATGTTTGAATGATGCTTGAATGATGCTGGAATGATGTTTGAATGGTGAATGAAATTATTGTATCACAAAGAACTATGAGGCTGTTGGTTTCGTTTCCGGAGTTTTTGTTTGTTAAAGACGTACGCTTACTTAGCGCAGCTGTTCAGATGTGAATAATGCAGGCAGACCGGATGGAGGTTCAATTAACAAAAAAAGATAAGTTTAAAATCGACAAGAAGGAACACACGCTTTTAAAGCGACCACTTTGTTATAGACATGCACTAAGAAGTATAAACAATTTTCTCTCCAGCTATAGCAATACGTTTGATCAAATGGGACTAACCAATAAAATTATGGGATGTCAAATGGTAATGGGATAAAGGTGATGGGAAAAAATGGACATTGTTCGGCGAGGTGAAATGCTGGACATCTCATGAAAGAAACCTGACTTAAGTAACTGTCGGCATATGTAATATTGCTATGTAATCAGGAGGTCAGCCCGATAATTCACTCTCCTTGACATATCCATGAAAGCAGTGTTTTTAAAGGCTACTCACTTTCTTATCCAACTCAGTTTCTTATCCAACTCAGTTTCTTATCCAACTCAGTTTCTTATCCAGCTCACTTTCTTATCCAACTCAGTTTCTTATCCAACTCAGTTCCTTATCCAACTCACTGTCTTAGACATATCCCACGAAAGCAGTGTCTTTATGAGCACAGCATGATTTTATTATTATCTCATATAAAGAACAAATAAAGTGTGAATGCTTAAATGCAATTTCCTTTTTTCACCATTTCCATAAAACCTTTTAATGTAAAAAGTTTGTATGAATATATTTTTAACTTTAGAAATGTATTTTATCTCTTAATATATATAAGCAGTGTTTCCCAAACCTTTTTTTTTTGTGACGTTTCCCACATAAGCCTTTCTAAAATTCCTATGACCCCATATATATAATATATATATATATATATATAAATATATATATATATATTACACACATTTTATATTCAAGCATTGAATTGAATCTCACTAATTGAAAACGAAATGAAAGATTTTCAGAATAAGGAAAAAGGAAGGCTTAGGAATGAATCGGATTTACGAAGAAATTTTCAAGGAAACACAATAAGTAAATTTTTAAAACATATAGTGGAGGACTGTCATTCAAGTGCAAAATGAACGATTTTCTCAAATGTTTTAATTATTTATCATTTCATTTATTATTCATTATTTTATCATTTTAAAGCAGCCATTTCTTTGCACATCACACCAGGAGCACCATCTGCAGCACAAGATATTCTATTTAATTTTTTATTTGGTATATTATTGACATCTAAGTTATTCTTTAGCTCATTATACATGTATATACCTTTGGCAGTAGTGGTGCTTTCTAATGATTTCCAAAAAAAAATAATAAAAAAATTCTTCAGCAACATCTCCTTTATCAATATATCTTAAGTTATCAGAAAGGCCTCTCTGTCTCTTAAAATTGATTCATTTGCACAGACAATTATTTTGTTTTCAGCTTTTCAACAAGTTGCATTTCAAAATCTTCACTCATTCAATCTATTATATATATATATATATATATATTTGATAACAGTATTGTTACTGAGTGTCACAGCGTTCACGTCTTTGTCGTCTTTTTCCAGACCAGTTTTAAGAAATGCTGATATTGATGGTTTGATTGAATTCTCTCCTATAGTATGATATTTTCCCAGATTTAGCTATGAGTAAAGATATTTTATAGGTAGTCTCAAGCGTACGATTTGCAGCTGCAGTATGAGCAGTAAACAGAGACTTTAAGGTTGTCCTTTTTCCATATTTTTTATTTAATGTTTGAAACTATGTTAGGCCTTGCAATGCGCCTCAAGCGGTTGGTTTTCAACTTCTAGACAACTCATTTTCGAATTGCCCCCCCCCCCCCCCCCCCCCCTTGTGGGGCCCACGTTGGGAAACAACGAGCTAAAGTGTGTTACTAATCACGAAAGCCGGTTCATTAGATCTGGTTCATAAATTGATGTCAATATTTCACCGACATCCACTAATAGCAACGTTTTTTTTTGGGTGTGCAACAAATCCTAAGGAGAGACATACAAAAATATTAAAAAATAAATAAAAAGAATAAAAAAATTAAATTATACTTTATATATTAAATAGCTAGATGAACTTGACTAATAAGAAATGGTACTTACAAATTCATGCATAAAATCCCAGCGGCTGTATGTAAAGGTATTCTTTTTATCTTTATGAAATGGCTGCTTAGAACAGTTTTGACTGAACTTTTGTGCGACGAGGAAGGTTAAAGGATAGAGCAACATTTTTTTGTTAGTTTTTAGGATACCGGAATATTAATGACAGCTGTCACACAGGCGCTCGGTGGGCTTGTTAGTGCATGTCACCCAACGTTATAAACAGGAAATAGCTCGTCACTACCGACCTTTGACATTTAATTGTCTTAGTTGAAAGATTGTTTGGTCCATTCGCACCACCCCCCCAAAAAAATAAATAAATAAATAAAATAAAATAAATATTTTAAAAAAAAATCCCACTAATTCTATTTAACTGGGTCAGAATTAAAAGCTAAATACACTGATTAAAAAGTGGTCAGTCTTGTAATAGTTTGATTATCTCATAATTATGAGTAGTTATTAATGGTAAAATGAAATTATTATAATGACAAGCGTATTTTAATCCCTCAAATCGCTTTATTTCCCTGGACTTGGCCACCAGTATCACCCACCACTATATAGAGAAAAAAATGTATCGCTATGGGCGAAACCCCCCCCCCCCCCCCCCCCCCCCCCCCCCCCCCCCCCCCTGGGCTTACGATATAATTTGTAGCGGTACCGTATTTTCTCAACTTAAGATGTCCTCCAATATTAAGGAGCCTTATCAAACAAATCAAAACTGCCGAGAACCATTGGTTAAAAAATGTAATTTTTCATTTTAATTGAGTTCAATGTACTTCATTTTCATCAACAGGCTGGGGGCTCGCCATGTTCTTCGTTGGCATGGCACTGGATCACTCCACCACCTTCCCCGACCACCCTTGCGGGAAAGCCCACTTCAGTGAGAAGAACTACACAGTGTGCTTCGCTGTCTTCTCAGTCCTCATGAGCTGCGCCTTTTTGGCCGCTCTACAGGTATTTGTCGCAGCTTAGAAATACAGCGAAAACAATAACAACAAAAAAACAAAAACAAAACAAGAACAAATAAACAAAACAAAACAAACGAAACCATGAATTCTTTTTCTAGATTTAAAAAAAATAGATCTAATTGGATTTTCTAAAATCCTCATCTGATTTATTTCCAGAGCAGTAACTTAGCTGTTGAGGGCACATCTAAATTTGCGTAGACATCCACATTAAAAAAATCCTTCGATTGGTTGAGGCTTTTTAAAGATAAGAGTTTAACCCCTTCCTAAAAGATCAGCTATTCCTCATTATAACGCGCCCATTCCAACATTACCCAAACCCTTGACTGGGAACAACCATAGTAAAAGTTCGAACCCAATACTTCTTGAGTTTTTGTTTAAGAATACACAAATTTTGGTTATTAAAGAATGCACTACTTTATAGTGTAGTTAATTTAATGGATGTAATAATAACTCCTTGACCCCATAAAAAGAAAAGCAAGAATTGATGCTGAATTGTATAGACCTTATGGAGCATCGTAGAAAGCATCTTTACACCATCGTGTGACTAGGGACTCCCCTTAAGTAACAGGGCTTAGTGTTAAAAAAAAAATGAAGCTTTTGCTTGTAAAAAAATTGTTGACCAATAAATTAGCATATATCTAGAGGCTGTGAATTACGAGGTGATAAACGCATGCCCAACTCCGGAAACGGCATATCTTAATTATTTATTTTTCGTGAAGTCCATAGTCCTTCACTTTTAATTTGTATAACAAAAATCCAGAGGCGTAGCGAGAGTGTTTGGCGCCCGGGGACAAGATTTGCGCCCAGGGACAAGGTTCATTTTAAAGCGCCCCCTTCTCATTTTTCATCTCTCAAACCCGTTATTTTTATCAATAAAATAATATCAAAGCACATTTTGGCGCCCCTAACAAGCTAGCCCCCGGGGACATCTGTCCCCCCCTTTTTTTTTCGCTAAGCCTCTGCAAAAATCACATTCTGATTTATATCATAGCCCGTAGTCTGAGTCACATTCCTGGATGCAGAGAATTCAAATACTATGGTCTCTTGCTAGGATTGTTAACCACACAAATCAACATCCAATTACCGAAACGACGAGTCAGTATTGCAAAAGGAGATGTAAATATAACTTGGCAATTCCAAGGCTACGGTTGTCATGGCTACCTCATCATAAACACGCCTTGCCGTGACGCGTGCTTCTCGGCTGCTGGTTCTCTACTTCCTGGTTTAGGATGATGAATGGGAGATCAGAGGAAAAAAAAAAAGAAAGAGAATTGGTCTAAATAATATTTTCGTTAGGACAATAAAAACAACCACCAAGACCTCTGGCGAAATGCACTTTTAAGCATCCTATGGCTCTGTTAAATATCTCTCGTTTTTGTGCGGAATAAATTCCATGAAACATCACAGGATTTCGATCTTTTCTTTAGATTTGCAATTGATCATTTCACAAAACAACATAAGTCACAACCAAAGCCCTTGACTAATCCAGCATCAAATCAACAGTGAAACATAACCCATCTACAACCGGGTTTCAACATTAAATCTATAGGGATTGACCCGATGTTATTAGGTTAGCATTTGGTCGACGTTTAACCAGCAATTATTTGCGTGGACCTAAGTTAAACCCAACACTTAGTCAACATTAACTCAACATTAACCCTAAGTAAAAACCACCCCCCCCCCCCAAAAAAAAAAAAAAACAAACAAAAAAAAACAACAAACAAACAACCAAACAAAAAAACATCAACACTAGGTTAGCATTTGGTCGACGTTTAACCAGCAATTATTTGCGTGGACCTAAGTTAAACCCAACACTTAGTCAACATTAACTCAACATTAACCCAAAGTAAAAACCACCCCCCCCCCCCAAAAAAAAAAAAAACAAACAAAAAAAAACAACAAACAAACAACCAAACAAAAAAACATCAACACAACTTTAACCCAACCCAGGATTATCCAAACATGGAACCAAAACTAGACCATCCAGCATTTACGCATTTTAAATCTGACATTAACTCGTGGTTGATTAAATTTTAGCTCAGTGTTACCGGTAACTCAGCGTTAACTCAGAATTAAACCAAGCGCCGAGCCATTCCTAACCCCCACTCGCTGACCGTTTCAGTTCCGGTTTGACCACCACAGAGATCGTAACCTGAAGCTCTCGGACATCCCGGTCAAGGTGAAGGACAAGGTGAAAAGAGTCCTCTCCGGGCAGAAAAAGATTGACAGAGAGAGGCTGGTGGAGGAGTACGACGACGACGATGAAGAGTTCGGCGCCCGACAACAGACGTCGGAGAATTACGAGGAAACGGGTGAGAACCTTGGTACCGTCGTCAGTCTCACCAATGTCAGAGGTGTCTCAATAATATCAGGGGTGTCTCACCAATGTCAAGGGTGTCTCACTAATTTCAGGGGTGTCTCACTAATGTCAGGGTGTCTCACTAATGTCAGGGGTATCTCACTAATGTCGGAGGTGTCTCACTAATGTCAGGGTGTCTCACTAATTTCAGGGTAGTCTCACTAATGTCAGGGCTGCCTCACTTGTGTCAGGGGTATCTTCATAATGTCATGGGTATGTCACCATTGTCAAGAATATCCCACTAATGTAAGGGGTATCTCATTAATGTCAGGGTTATTTCACTAATGTCAAGGGTATCTCGCTAATGTCAAGGGTATCTCAATAATATCAGGGGTATCTCACTATGTATCTCGGTGTTGAAGATAAGCGACTTTTAAATATGAAATATGAACCGCTTCATAAATGACGTCATTTGTCTAGTAATGGGAAAATGTGTGTGTGTGTGGGGGGGGGGTGGGAATACTTTGACATGTATTATTATATATAGCTTTACATTTTGTGACGATTTTTGTGTGTGTTGGGGGAATAGGCTGGTCCAAAATAGACCAAAATAGCATGACGTCATTTATGGATGGCTCTTAAATGAATGATTGGAAAATCAATCCAGGTTAAAAAAAAAACAAAACCTATTCCCTTGATCATTCCTTTCTGTTCAAGATTATTAAAAGCGCTTACTATTTGAATATACCAGATGTTAACAAACTCATTTTTTTTTTTTTACATTTTAAAAATGAAAAATAAATGTTTAGAATATAAAAAAAAAAAAAAAAAGAAAAAAAATTGTTCAGTATCGCGATCGTTCGTATTTGGAAGGGTCCCTTTCAAATTAAAAAAAAAAAAAAAAATTTAAAAAAAAAAAAAAAAAAAAAAAGAGAAAGAAAATTGTTCAGTATCGCGATCGTTCGTATTTGGAAGCGTCCCTTTCAGATTAAAAAAAAAAAATGTTAATGATGTGTTTGTTAAGAATCATTAGACGTATTTTCCTCTGCGAATTTCTTTATTGGTGATAAACCTGTGCCTTGTAATTAGCAGAATCGAATCTAAAGATCAACCCAGCAGCTGGCTCCGACATGGTAACCGATGCTTTGAAAGCACCAGGTGCTAAGGTAAGTAACATAATTGGTGGCGATACCAAAATACAAAAAAAAAATAGTAAAAAAAATAGTAAAACACGAAAATCAAGAGTTTGCGGATACCAGGAATGAAATGTGGGCTAAAAATAAAAGTTCATTACCCTGAGAAGCAGACACATGCACCCCCCCCCCCCACCCCCCCCCCCCCCCCCCCCCCCCCCCCCCCAATTGCGAAATGTTTCACAAGATCCAAACCTTCTACTCTTGATTTCAGCATTTTCAGCTGATGAAATTTGTTATTGCTAAAAAGAACACACATTGGATCGACGCAGTTGTATAGCTTTAACAGTTTTATAGTTTATGCTTAAAAATATATCAGTTTTGACTCAACTCCACTCTTTTTTTTTAAAAATGAAAAGGATACAAATTGATCATATTTAGAAGAAGTATAACGTTTCAATAAATTATATGGATGGGGACTTTTTAGATTTTAAAGAGTGTTTTCAGGATGTAGAAAAGGCTTTGTGTAACGTGAGGTAAATAGTTGACAATAACGTTACAAACATAATTATCCTCCATAAAGTTGAGTACCACCCTGTTATTCACGCAACCCTCATTTGTAAAATTTCCAATTTAAAAAAAAAAAAAAAGCTTTTGTTAGGGACATTTTGTTATGGCATTTACCATAGCATTTACACGCACACACAATTCAATGTATAACAGCTTCATTTGTAAAAAGTGGGGAGGGGCAACGGTTGAAGACTGTACCCTCCATTTTTTTTTTCAAAGATCTCATTTAAAAGGACCAAACCTCATAACCTGCTTACCCCCGTCTAATATGGCTTCATTGCGTCACATGCAATAATTGGTAATAGACACGGGGGTAATATTGAAGAGAAAGCGGTTGTGTGGACGGCTCTTAATTAAGTTTTGCCGGCTGAACTTGAAGAATTGCTGACAATTTTGGCATCGTGTTTCCTGTATGCATGTATTGTTTGCCTGCATCGGTGACCAATTTAGATTATTAAGTTGATTTATGAGCCGTGAGCTGGGGGATGTATAACAGTTTTATCAGCGTCTTATTGTCATATAAATTAAACCAGTCCCAGCCCCCCCCCCCCTTTTTCCCAAACCAAAGGCGATTCTATGTGGTTACGTAAGCAGTTAAGAAGATGAAAGTGAGGACGGTGTTTTAACAGTCAAAGGTCAATGAATGAATTTGCTCCCCTCACCCCGCCCCGTGAATAACTTTTTAAAAATTACTATTATTACTATTATTATTATAGTGATCTTATTTAGTGCGGTACTCCAGCCTGGGGCTAGGCTCACCGCGCTTCACATAAATATTAGCAAGAAGAAACATGGCATTTACCATAGCATTTACACGCACACACATCAATGTATAACAGCTTTATTTGTAAATTATTAACATGGTTTGGCCGACGATCAACAAGTGTTTGATGAGCACCTCCTGCGCATGCTCTTAGAAGGCAATTTGTAAGAGACTGGCAAAAAATTGCATTGCCTTGTTCCACCCGTTTTATGAACTCTCCTGCCCCCCTCTCCCTGGTCGCTCCTGTACAACAGTTTGTGTATATATTTACATCACGTGACACAAAGTCAATGCTACCTGACCTAATACTACCTGACCTAATGCTACCTGACCTAATGCTACCTGACCTAATGCTACCTGACCTACTCTACTCTTCTCCCCAGGCTGGTAGAGGCTTTGGTGGTGCCACAGGAGCCATCCCTTTCGGGAGCATAGAGTCCAGCTACTCGGACCAGCCTTTCTTTGGGAAATGGATAGCTGTGGTCAAGCTGCTTGCTACGTACCAGGTATAGTTTCCATACCTCGTGTCCCGAAACTAAGTGGGAGGAAGAGATTACGGAATTTTCCTTTGTGAATGTTCTATCGCTCACAAATTTTTTTTTTGGTCGAATAACAATGCTCGAGTATAGATCTGTTACGTCAGTGGTCGGCAAATCGCGGCTCGCGAGCCTCATGCGGCTCTTTAGCAACCTGATTGCAACCATAATGCGGTTTTGACTCCGAAAAACAAAGTTCTTGATAGATTCTGTACAATAAATTTGGCTCTCAAAACTTTTTTTTGCTGATTTTTGGCTCTTTTGACTAAAGAGCTTGCTGACCACTGTGTTAGGTTGTAGAATTTTGATAGAATGCCTGAGTTGTGCATCGAAAAGTAAAGTTAATTTGAAAATTGTTGATGACTTATTCACGCAGTTTGGTTAAATTTAAACTACACACCATGATTCAGACGCCTTAAAAATGCAATCCTTTTTTCACATTTCACTGAATCTGTTATATTCATATTTTATTTCTTTCCCACTAAATCTGTCATGTTTCTTTTTCTATAGCGTATTTCATTTGACATGCCGTGTTTCATATTGTAATACATCTCATTTAATCAGTTTTTTTTTTTCATATTTCAGTCGGCCTACATTTGATGTCATCCGTCGTTTCATATCTCCGTACATATCATTAAATCGTTCATCTCTCCTATTTCAGTACATCTCAGTTCTGTTCATTTCCTGGTTCATGGGCTTCGGTATCGGCATCATCTTCACGTTCCTGTTCTGGCACCTACAAGACCTGGGCGGGTCTCCGACGTTGTTCGGTGTGGCGTCCGTTATAAACCACGTGTCAGAGCTGTTCGCCTACTTCATGACCGGAAACCTCATCGTTAAATACGGTAGGAACGTTTCAATTGTTTTACAGCAGCATTGTGCAACATTAAGCGAAAATAGAAAAGATTGATACCATCAAGTTGGTTAAAAACACATGTTTTTTTTCTTCTTGAAAGCCCAGCATTACTTTCGAATAACATTATTGGGTATTATAGGACTTTAATTATATATTTAGAAATGATGATTGACGGCTGTAGAGAAGATGATGTGGCTTGCTTTGAAAGGGTGAAATCGCAAGGTCCGGGCTTTTTTGGTTTCGTTATGTTCAATACGCTGGTTACCAGTAAGATCCTATATCTCCACGCATCGGAGGAACCCAAAGTATGGAGGATACATTCTCCGAACTGTTATTGATTCAATGACATGCCACGTATGGGACTCAATCTCCGGATTTAGCTAATTGGTTTGTCTCCCTTAGCATTTAACCATTGGCTTGTGGCTGCAAGGCAGAGGGTGTTTGCGATCAGAGTTATCCCGCCTCGTAAATCGTCACCATCCAAGGTTGACGAGTCCCATCTGGTCGGGGTTTTGTCTAGGTATTGCTGGGGCTTGAGTTCCATCCCACAAGTGTTGCGCCGTTGAAACACTTGCCCACACAGTCACCAATCAATCTATGGCTAAACGAGATTGGAAATTCACGAATTAACTTGTCCCAAATTTGTTGGGCACTCATCGTCAGGTAGCACTGGTTAGTTAGCAGCTATTTACTTTAATATTATTGAATTATAATAATTAGCTATGTAGCTAATTAGCTATTAGCGTCGGGAGCATTTATATTTGTCAAAGACTGGCTGGTTGGATCTAGTTGTCAGACGCAGCCATGGGCCAGACTTAGCATTCTATATCAAGTGATCAGTTCGTAAGAGGCATGTTTAAGGATATATTTTGTTTTCCCACAGGCCACGTCAAGATTTTATACATTGGATTAGCCGGAAACATAGCCAGATTTATGTACATTTCTTTCTTAACGAATCCGTGGTGGGTGCTGCCGTTTGAATTTGTGCAAGGTGAGATTGGGTTTGATTTTTACACATTTATTCTTACAAGTTCGTCAGCAGCCATTGTTAGTCCGTTTGTGGAAGGCATTAAACGACATTCTTTAATGTTTATAATACACCAAGTGTTCCGCCCAGAAAGGGGGCAGAGAAACAGTTAAAAGGGCAGATCTGAGGCATATCATATATTTTTAAAACTTATAGTTATCTTTCAAAATTATTTTGTTAAACACCTTTCTGTGAGTTAAAAAAAAAAAAAAAGGAAATGCACGTCTCAGTCCAGCTAATCTCAAACCAAATTTTGATTAGTTCGGAACACTTTCATCTAATACATTGCAGCGCTCATGAAATGATACGTTAACGATATGTCTTCCACAGGTCTCACCCATGCTGCCGTATGGGCAGCCTGCTGTGCTTACATCACGCACGCCATTCCTGTAGAGCTGAGGTCGTCGGCCCAAGGGATCCTGCAGGGCTTACACCACGGCCTGGGGAGGGGGTGTGGTGCAGTCTTTGGCGGTCTCCTGGTCTATCAGTACGGTCAGTATATATATAAATGGGAAAGATCTAGTCTTTCAGAACAATAAATGTGGGGGAGTAGATTATTCTATCAGTGCAATAAATGTGGGAAATTTATTGGTCTATCAATACAATAATAGTAAAGAATAGATAGGTCTATCAGTACAATAAATGTGGGAAATTCATTGATCTATCAATACAATGATTGTAAAGAATAGATTTGTCTATCAGTACAATAATTTTGAGGAATACATTGGTGTATCAGTACAATAGTTGTGGGGAATACATTCGTCTATCAAACATTAATCATGGGGAGTACAAAGGTCTATTAGTGCAATAATTGTGGAGATTACCTTGGTCTATCAGTACAATAATTGTGGGTAATACATTAGTCTATCATTAAAATAAGTGTGTGAAATCTTAGGCTCTATTAGTACAACAAGATGTTCAATTTCCCGCCATTTTCAGGCAGTGTAGTGACGTTTCGCATCTACGGCGTCACCTGCATCTTTGTGCTGGTCGGTTACCTGGGCATCAATCTCTTTTTGCAAGTAGGTCATCCCCCCATTTTCTACTACTAAGTCACACTATTTACAAGCCAACTCAAACCTCAACAATCCTAGACACTCCAGAACATATGTCCACGTTCGCGGTAGTATTTTTGCATACAGATGCCATGAGATTGGCGAGCAGGACGGTGGAGGAGTGACTGGTAGGACGGGTTTGAATGAGATTTGTGTTTTGTTTTTTTGAACTCTTGATTTCTAATAACAAATAACCTTCCTTTAAAAGAATCATCTTGACGTCAATATATTCAAATGTTTAATAGCTTTAATAGTTAATAGAATTAACTACAAACTCAGCCTGGAAAAAAAAGTAGCAAGTTAAAAAAAAAAAAAAAGATTAAAAGATCAATAAAGTTAAACTTTGTTCCGTTACAAGGTGTGACAATTAATCCTTATTTCTCTTTTATCGCGTTGATCGCCCTTGACTGTGGGTTCTTCTCATTATCGACTGACTTCCTGCTGGCGCAATGTGTGACGCGGGTTTATTGATTATGTAAGGCCTCAAACAATAATCTAAACACATGGTTGTCGTCAAAACTTTTTAAATAAAAAAACAACAACAAATAAAAAAAAAAAACGATTAATTCCATTAAGTTGCCGAACCATGTTAGGAAATGAATTATTTAAGAAGTGCTCACAAATAGTAAAGATGTTAGGGTAGACTTCGATTACAGCACAGGATATCAATTTTATGAGAAAGTTTGAGAAAATACAATAAAAAAAGGTAAGGATACATTAAATAAAATAAAACTCAGCTCATAGAAAGTCGACTACTTATTCAAAAGTTTACCACGAAATGAAAACGGTAGAAAGGAAAAAAAAGAAGAGTAATTGGTTGCAGAATATTAAAATGTAAAGTACCAACTTGCTTTGATGAGCATAGAATAATGTTTGTTCGAAAGCAAGTGGGGGTGAAATGGGGAAAACGTAAACTTTTTAAAAATTACACTTTATTTTTGTACGACCCCCACCCATTGTTTCCGTTTGAAATAACTTCCTTTTAACAACATTCCTTCATAGCAAATTTATTTAGAACGAATTGGTTGCGTGCTAATATCCGGACATGGATTGCGCCTAATATCCGGACATGGATTGCGCCCAGCTGTGCGTGGAGGAAAACGACAAACAAGACACGGAAAGACGTTTTCTCATTAATTCATATTTGTATGTGACACAGATGGCTCACAAAGACATCACACGTATAGAACTTGTTAGACGTAACATGACTTGTTCACGGTCTGTACGTGCTTATCATACGTGTTATCAAGCGATCTTCGCAATGTTCATCAAGGGATCTTAATCTTTTCACAAATGATGTGTTCTTTCTTTGTTGTCAAGGACCGCGGGAAATTTTCCCATGGAGGAAAGGTCCCCCATGAACTGTTTGAGGACACATCTCACCTCGCCCCCCACGGCGTCCCGTCAGGTGTTGCCAGAGATTTGTCCAGCACACGACTGGCCAAGGATCCCAAACAAGGTAAGAAATCTGGGTCATTCATTAAATAAAAATTTCATACGAAAAATAACTAGTCATTAGGTAGATCGCTCGACTTGCCCCAGTTCACATTAGGTTTGATTGTAAATTTTTGACCAATGAAAAGTGCCAGGAAAGGTAAGAAGTAGATTTAAAATTACTTTTTGGGATGATTTAAATTTTGTTTTATACGAAAGTAAAGTCCCCTGAAGTCTTGTATAACAAAGTCCTAGTATTTCCACTCTTGTCCACAGAGTACGGAGCCGTGTCTCAAGAGGGCGCCAAAGTACTTTCCCTACCTGGGCAGAAAGATGGTATGTTGATAATTCACAAACAACTTGTCCACACATACTTCTTTTACTTCACTCAATACAGTGTGAACGGATGAATGTCTATCCCCCGAGGAGCTTTCTCGTTCTGGTTGAAGGATCAAACATTTACACACACGTCTTAACATGTAACCAACTTTTTCAAAGTAAAATAAAATTTTGCAGATAGATAATTTAAAAAAAAAGACTGCTATGTTTGGTTATTACAATGATTTAATATCATAACATTTATCATTTACGACACATTTGAAATATATCCGTGCCAGACCAGAAGGAAACAATCTCCAAGAATGACAGCAAGTGGTAGAATAGAGATAAGTAAATTGTTGGGATGGTCCGAGAGTTTCAATATACTAGATGGAGCCCGCCAAACATTGGCGACAGCAATGCGTGAACTTCCCGTCTACTAAAGCTACTTGACAAAAACGTCAACTCAAGTAACGCACATTTAAGAATCCCAGTATTTGCTACACCCCTTCCCCCATAATACGTCACTGCACACTTTTTATTTCACGCCCATGAACTATATTAATATTCTCATGTCCCAACCACTTTTAAACCGAATTATTTTACACAATACTTAAATTGAGACGATTTCATTTCCGAAAAGAAAATATTACGCACCAAACGCAATTGCATTATTAAAAAAAAATATATCATTTAGCGTAGTTATCAGGAATTATATATTGTGCGCTAGTGAACTCATTATTGAACCACACTCTGGCGTATCTGTATATAGCCTGCGTGGTGTTGGTGTTTGACCTTTGCTGGCGAATTATATATATATTATATATATATCTTAAAGTAGCAAATTAAAATTATCTTCCCTTTGAATGCCAGAAGTGATTAATGAAGTGAGCAAAAAATGGAACGTAGACCGCTTCCTGCTCTGAACATTGACCTACATTGACCTACATTGACCTACATTGACCTACATTGACTTTTTTTGGAGATTTTCGAGCACACACGTTTGAATTTTTAATGATCTGTAGTTTCATGTTTTGTATTGTCTGCTGAAGACGGCGTCCAACTGAAACGTCCTTTCAATTACCCTGTCATTTCTTCAAAAGCCTAAACACATCTTGTGCCAAGTTTATTTACTTCGCACGGCCTGAACACATTTCCTTATATTTTTAAGTGATACTGACCATTTTGTTTCCAGGCAGGCAGAAATCTGACCAACGACAGGAAGATAACCCTATGCATCATGTAAGTTTCTGAACGTGGACTTGTTTCCCATAAGATCAGCCAGCCGTATTCTAACATCCACGTCTTTAAAACGTATCGAAAATAAAAAAAAACTGCATCTTATGAGTTTAATGTGACCACTATGTAACTATGTTTTTCTGGTTTATAATTGCTAGTTTCTGGTCAGGGGGGGGGGGCCATCTTGACACCTTCGGGGACCCTTGGGAAAGTTAGGCTCTGAGGCCCCTTATTTTTGTCTAACCTATTCAAGGAATGTTAAGAGAAAAAAAAGGACCCCATGTAGGCCAATGCGTTACTACCAGGTTTTCTTGCAGATATTTCAATGAGAAAAGTTTGTTTTCGCTCCATAATTTCTGTAAACGAATACATTGGTAAAATCATGTTGATTCCACTTTTATTAAAATTACCCAGGGCTATGAAGGTGACCGTATAACGATGTTTGAGCCCCCAAGGCTACCTACACACATCTACCAACAGCAGCCCAGGAACAGCTACGATCAAGATTACGGCCCTTGAAGGCATGCGACCAATCAGCGTTTAGCTCGTAGATTTCAGTTAGCTTACATTCATTGTAAAATCGTACTCTGGTTATAGTGTACAGTCGTGTGGTAGGCTAATAATTTATTATTTTGTTTGTGTACAAATGGACTGTGATTGGTTTATGATCGTGATATAAAGCTACATACAAGTCACCTCACGAAATATATGCTCATTTTTAGTGTTCATTAATTTGACAACATTCTATTGTATCTTACTCATTAACAAAAAATTAGTCATAGCCCGAATGATGCCTCTTAAATCGAGTAAATCGAGTAAAGGGCCCCTTTTAACCCCTCCCCAAAGCTAACAAAAATAAAAAATGAAATAACAAATCGACCCAATACATCACCACACCATATGACGCCACGTTCGCTGTTAAAAATCTCTCTCCTGCAACAAGGTTGTTTGTTAAGGGCAACACTCGGCAGATACAGGTTGTTGTAAATAAAGTGAATAAATGCCCGTTTATACTTGAGCTGAGATCCCGCGTAATTCATTGCCCGCCCCCAGAAAAAAAAATCGATAAATCAAATATCGCAACCGTTTGAGGACCTTTCCCTAAGCCAGAGACCCGTGGATAATGATGATATCCTCTCGGACATTGTATTCAAATATTATGTCACGCTTTTCGCTCCCCCGTAACGAGACCTGGCACTAGATTTTTGTCTGTACCATTTATCTATATAATAACTTGTGGTAGCTTTAGAATGCTCAGTTAATGGTACTTAGTGTAATCAGTGAAACACTGTCAATAGTCACAATAAATAATTTATACCTGTGATAATTTCTTCTTGTTTTCTTGTTGTGATAAAAAGTAAATGGCTAAAAATCTGGCTTAATCTAATTTCTAGTCTGATCCAAATTTATTAGAATTGTTTTAAAATTAAAAAAAAACACAACTTTATCCTAAATCATTGACCATTATGAAAAAATAATTCAAAACGAAGCTGTTATGAAATTAAAATAACCAGGGAGAGTCGGGGATCAGGCGATCTTCCATTTTTTAATTTGTTTACATTTTACCACTTCAAAATTGACTACCAGCTGACAGTTTTCTCTCAGACTTCACACAGAATGAAGTAAGTTGCATTTAATATTTACAAAAAAATTGTTCTATGAAGTGCTTTATGTAATCAAATTGTTAATTTAAAATAACTATTTTCTGACAATTTAGTTTGATATTAGGGTAACAGGACTTTTGTGACATGTGGATTTTGAGTATGAAATGAAAGACTTCAGACAAAGGACAACATCATCTGGGCATTAAGATTGCATTAAGATTGCATTAAGATGTTGTGTCGTTACACGTAGCCTAACACTAAACCAGCGGTCGGAAAATCGCGGCGCGCGAGTCGCATGCGCCTCTTTAGAGACCTGAGTGCGGCTCGGCCAGTCGGCCAAACATCAGTTTTGAATCCGAAAAACACGGTTCTTGATAGGTTCTTGAAAATACATTTGGCTCTCAAATTTTTTTAAAATAAATCGCCCTGCTACTGATCGTTGGCTCTTTGACTAATGAGTTTGCCGACCACTGCACTAAACCAAAGAAAGACGTCTCATAATTATTTTTAGCGGCTTTTAAAAATATTTTGTTTTTGTGCAGGACCCGATTTGAAAGTGCGTTTGGCAGCTTTGTGAGGGTTACTATAAATTTGTACGAAGGCAAATTGATCGTAGGAAAATGTTCAACGGAGTTTATGCCAATGGAAATTTCTTCGAAATCAAATATTGAGAAACTACTGACAAAATTACACGTTTTTTTAAACATTTTATTTTTTCCCAATTTCTCTCTGGCACCATACTTAAAAAAAAAAACAAAAACAAAATCATAAATATATCTATATTTAACAAATTTAATTTCGAACAAACTTCCGTTTGAACAAATTTCTGGTAATGAGGATCGATTACTTAAAAAAAAAATAATCTTAAATATATTTAGCGTGGCTGCCCAGACAGGTAATCACATGGTTCATGGGTCTCCAATTAATCGCCACAGCGCACATTAATATCACCAACGAGCATGATGACCACATTGGCTCAAGTGGCTGTGGCCAGTTTGAGGCTAAAAACTACTGTATCGTTGTACAGTTGGCAAGTCACGAAGAAAGTTAAGCAATGATTGGGCATTCAGGTGCCATCTGGGATGTAGAATGTTGGGATGGAAAGGTCTCGATGGGGAAGTTGGGGGATAAGGTAGTTGGTGTGTGAAAGGTGTTTGTGAGGAAATGGTGTGAGTGGGGGAAGGTGTGGGAGATGGAAGTGAGAAAGATCGTTTCCTCGTCCAAGAGGCCGTCAGTTTCACACATGCTAAATTCAGTATAGTTTATTCTCAACAGTCACATTTATTTTCTTATCGCGTTTTAATATAATCAAAAGAACACTAATTTTTTTCCCTCCACCAAATACAACGTATTGTTCATTGTTTAGACACTCGGGGGTGTCTGCCGGGTGATTTTATGACAGAATCTCCTCACAGGACCACTTCATGCACACGTGTTGCGCTCACTCCAAGGATATTGGTTCGGAGTTACAGGAGCACGTCTCACAGCCCATCTCATCCAGGACATTTCTGGAATGATATGATGTTACGTTTGCAGAGAGATTCAATATTAAATGACAATATAATAACCAAAATCTACATGGCCTGGCAACCACAGTGAATCCTATTTAAAACTGTCGATATAATAATTAAAAAAAACAAGAACAGAAAACCCCCAACAAAACACTCTTTATGTTTTCATAGTTTATTGTTTACACAAAAGAAGTGTTGCTTTCCAAGAAAGTTCTTAGAATCTAAAAGCTGTGCCACACGATACGTTTGCAATTTCATAACTTTTTTTTTTCTAAGATTTAATTTTTTTTTTAACACAGTATTTTTGAAGATATAATATCTTCTGTATTAAAATTGTTATACACATATTTATATTATATATTTAATCTAGTAAAAAAGGAAAAAAACAAAAAACACCAACTTACAATTAGCATTAGGCTTACACTACAGGCCACCCACCATACGGTCAAAATGCTTTCAATCATTACCAGGGCGCCATCATGTTCCATTATTAAAAGATTAAGTAATAAATAAAAACAACAACCGTAAAAACACAAAGTTTTTGGCATAAATTCTTGATATGGATTTTCGTTTGCATTTATGTAATTGTACGTGGTTTAGCATGTATTAAGAAGCACTTATGTAAGTGGGTAAACTACTGGGGAGAACACGTTTCGTATTTCCCTTCATTTTCACCTTCGAAAATACATTTTTTTTTTTACTACATTGGCTTTTGTTGATGGCGCATGATGGTAGAAAAAAACAACAACAATTTTTATGAGGGCTTAAACTGTAGCACCTTTCTTGGAGCATCGACACAAACAAGTAGTTTCAAAAACAGGACAAATTAATTTTTTTGCGGTGGGGGTGGGGCTGACAATTTGACCAAATGTGTTGCCATGGGCAAAAAGTCTGTGTGCTAAATGTCAGCTCGACAGGATGACGGGAAGTGCTGGGCCAACTAGCTTTTTCTAAAATTTTGCCATAAAGAAATAAGGAAACACGTCTAAAGGCGTTAAAACTACTACTCACCCATTCGGACAATACATCTCACAAACAGGTGGGCACTGGTTTTCATCACAGACCAGGGTGCACGTCATGCAACCATTCTCATCGTTGATGTAGTTGCAGCCTTCAGGGGGTGCTGCACACGGTGGTGGGGGCGGACATGTACTCAGCACGGGGGCGTCACAAACAAGATTGCACACCATGCACCCATTTTCATCGGGCTCGTAATGGCAGTTCTCCGGTGGTGCTGCACATGGTGGTGGGGGCGGACATGTACTCATTATGGGGGCGTCACAAACAAGATTGCACACCATGCACCCATTTTCATCGGGCTCGTAATGGCAGTTCTCCGGTGGTGCTGCACATGGTGGTGGGGGCGGACATGTACTCATTACGGGGGCGTCACAAACAAGATTGCACACCATGCACCCATTTTCATCAGGCTCGTAATGGCAGTTCTCCGGTGGTGCTGCACATGGTGGTGGGGGAGGGCACGTCGTTTCAATGACCGGGTCACACACAAGATTGCAAGTCATGCATCCAGCGGAGTCAGCCTCGTAACGACAGTTCACAGGAGGTGCCGCGCATCTGTAGAGCGGGCATTTGTTTATGGCTAAATAGAGATACAATGTGATATTGACAAAAAATGTCTCGGCTTTAACTTAATTCAAAGTAAAAGGCTGTTGCAAAAAATAAGCAATAAAAATAATCCTTTGTGAAGGGACATACATGATTTATTACGGCACATTTGATTGAAAAGCTGTGCCACGACACATTTGATTGAAAATCTGTGTCACGACACATTTGATTGAAAACTATGTAACGACACACAGTTTAAGATTCTTGTATACATGAAATAAAAATGTTACGCACTTTTGGTTAATTAATAGGAAGTTTAATAAATTCAATTTCCCATTACATTAATTACACTATAGTTCACAAGTACACAATCTAACGATTTCATTACAAAACACAACTCTACTATTTAACGACACCGTCAATGCACACACTTACGGAATAGTTTAGCACACTGTACATGGCTGAGACTAACTGCTCCGAGGAGAAATAAGATCATCATTCTTGTACCAATTAATGTTACCCGCACTTCTGTTACTGCGTGGTGGGATGCGATGATTTCCAGGCGGTAACGGATTTAAATAACGCGTCGTTGTTCTTTGTGTCCGCGATTACCGCCAATCAGAATAACATCAACAGATGTGACCCCTGCGGGCGCCCTCACGCCCCCTAACACCCCCACCCAATCCCCTGCCCTAATTCCTAAACACCCCCCCCCACTAACACCCCTACCCTCTAAACCCCTCCCTCACAGGACTGTTAACAACGAGAGAACGATTATTTTAAAGTCGTGACGTGACCGAAAAAAATGGAGCATCGACCTAACAATTACGTTTCGGTACAGGGTTCTCAAACAAAGTTTGGTTGACCACAGGCAGTCACGGGCCTAGATTTTTGCTGAAAGTACAGAAAAAAATGCTGCAGTTGTCTGAAACTTTCTTCCCCTAATCTATGGAAAAAAGGGTAGATCTGGGAACAAATACGCTAATAAATATGATGAATCGCGACACAGCATGGACTCATCATTTTCTAAAGAGATCAGTCAATAATAGATAGTTAAACTGCCTTTTTTTTTAAAATCAAAGATGTGTCTCAAAGACACACGATACCGGTAGATTAACTTTCTATTAAGTATCTTTATTTATAATGAATTGGTATCCAAGTTCCAACAAATTGATGTTCTTTTTTTTCTTCTGACGCAGAGTTTGAGCAAATCTCTTGAGATAAAAGAAACATAAACTATTTAGTACATATCAGTACTCCCCAAAAGAAGTAGTTAGATCACAGTGCTAAAATTGTAAGTGTTGTTAACGTTATAATTGAACGCTAAGTGAGCCACGCTGTTAAAAATGAAACGTTTTGACACGAACTTAGAAGTGTCTCAGTGAAGCAAGTACTTGCATTAAGTGTGAGCCACACTGTTAAAAATGAAACGTTTTGACACGAACTTAGAAGTGTCTCAGTGAAGCAAGTACTTGCATTAATTCTACGATTTCATTCGCCACGTATATACAATGAATTAAAAGCTAGAAACCAAACCTTCTAACATCCTGTTGTATCGATATTGGCTGCGACTATTCGCACCCGGGTAAAAGAAGTGAGAGGTTGAGATTAAATAACTATTTAACATTTAAGACAAAATGAGGTATCAAATGTAAGATAATTGAATGGACTATATTATTATGTTTGTAAACTTACTTCTTTAGTTTAACTAAAATAAAAACTACAACAAATGACATCCGAATAGCTTGAGTCTAATGGTACCCGGGTGCGAATGGTGGCGCTGCATGACTGGGCCAATTTTGACTCAGTGCTATTCGGATGTCATTTGTGGTTGTTTATTTTAGTTAAACTGAAGAATTAAGTTTGCAAACATGTAGTCCATTCAATTATCTTTCAATTGTTAACTCATTTTGTCTTACAAACCCAACAATAATGTTTTAAATAGTTTTTTAATCCCAACCTCTCACTTCTGGGTACCCGGGTGCGAATAGCCACTTCGATCGATATTAATCAAAGAAACCAGCAAACACACATACTCACATCTAGCCACACCCACGAAGCCACCACGAAGGACCCCCTCCCCACAGACACACCCATGAGGCGTCTTATGGATCACAAAACCCCCACGGGCAAGTCTCAAGGGATTCTCAAGACCAATCATTACATCAACGTGTAGAAACAAATTCCATATGATCACCAAGTCAATGCAACAGACTTATAAGGTATTAACCTAATTTTTGGCTTAGAGTACCCGAACAATAAAAATATAATCCACTTTTCCGGTGTTAGGATCGTGGGAATCGGCACAGAGTGTCAACAAACCACGGGGCACAAGCAGTGATTTTTTTTTAGAAATTTCCCCCCCCCCCGGGGGGGGGGGGGGGGGGGCCCTCCATAATTTTGGGTGGGGGGGGGGGGGGGGGCCGGTGTTTTTTTTGTTGGCATTTTTTTNGGCCCTGGGTTTTCCCCGGGGGGGGGTGGTGGCCCCCCCCCCCCCCCGGATATATAGCTGAAAGAAACCCTGGGCACAAGGTCTTAGTATTTCGGAGAAGAAAACCACCACACATGTAACAGAACTTGGGTACATTAAAAAAAGTAATCCAATGACTGTTGACTTAAACTTTTAACTTTTAACATCATCGACTTAAACTTTTAATAAAAATTTGGCAACACAACATTTGCATTTCGTATAATATAAAAGTACATTTTTATTTTTAACGGCACAAAGCCATAGTTCTTTTAATTTAAATTTGCCATAAAGCTGTTAATTTGAAAGAGAGTACCATGCAGCTGAGGTTTTTCAATAAGCCGAGTTACAAGAAAATATTATTTATCATTGGTTATTTATCGAACATATCAGTGGTTCCGAATACGTTAGACAAAGACCTTTTTGAATTATATTATGTCATCGGGGCTACTTATTCAGTATAAATCAATTTTTTTTTTAATTACAAGAACACAATGTAATGACAGAACTTTTAGGAAAAAAAAAGTTTTATTGTAAAAATAAATTTAGAAATTTAGGACAGCTTGAAAATGTAATGGAAGCAATTGGAGCTTCGGTGAATCAAATGGTCACGTGTTGAAACTATTAATAGAAAAAAAATGTTGACCAAAAGTTTGAAGAATTCTTAAGATCTCCCGCGCTCGTTGTAAGACCATTGCATCAATTAGTCTCTACTGTTTCAACATTTAGATCTGAGTTGAGTGACGGGGTGTGTGCTGGCTGAAAGATGATCAACACAGATCGGGATATTTGCACATTCACAATCATAAGCTCATGAACACAGTCTTTCGTATTTGGCCAAATTACATTCAATCAAGCAAATCAAAATCCTTGATGTCAACAAATTCAGTCAGCTCCGCGGAGCATGCGTAGGATGCAAATATCGGATAGTCCTTTACCAGGTGCACACTCTGCATATTTTTGGATTTTAAAAAACAACAAAAGAATAAATGTCAAGGACACCATCGCCCGATTTTCCTATACGAAACTCAGATTGCGTTCAATATCCGCGTCCCTTCAGTGGGACAAAACACCCGTTTACCGCAACCTAGTTTCGTACGTGTGTACAAAAAGAATGACGTCATCGCTATTTAGAAATCGTTAGAGCAGTGGTTCTCAACTTTTTTAGGGCCGCGACCCTTTAATACAGTTTCTCGTGTCGTGGCGACCCCCAGTCACAAAATTATTTTCGTTGCTACTTCATAGCTGTAAAGGATATATGTTTTCAGATGGTCTTAGGTGACCCTTGAAAAAGGGTCTCGAAAGGGGGTCGCGACCCACAGGTTGAGAACCGATGCGTTAGAGGGTTGTCAAGTCTGTACGCGTGTGTCCTGAGTTGTTCCCCATTCATTTCTTGACGATTTGCCTATTTTAAAAACAAGTGATTCTCCTTATGTGGATGGTGGACCCACACCACGAAGCTGCCCTTTTAAATATTTCGTTACTCAACTTGAAACGAACTCAAAAACTATAGTGACATAGTTGTAGAGTGAGTTGTTCAGGTCAAACTTGTCCTTAAAAAACCCCAAAACAACGAAGTAGAGACACAAAAGTTGATTAAAAGTTCAGCTCAGCACGATACGTGACGTAGCTATGACCACCTTTAAAACCACTTATTTTATAATGCGGGGCGTACCGAATACGTGGCAAGACATGGCCCACGCCGTGGGCGACACTTGAAGGGGGGCACAAAATTCGGCGAACCGCTTTTGCTTTTAAGATAGTTTACCTGCAGTGGCGACGCTACACCAGGTCCCGCCGGGTCCCAGGACCTGGTAAAAAAAACTTGGGACTTGGCAAATGACCTGGTAAATTTTTATGAGTTATTAATATTGTATATACGCTCATTAAGCGTAAACTACATTACATGTAAGAGAACTTCCATTTTAAATGCCTTTATATGTTTAAATTTTTTATTTTTAATTCAATTTTTTGGGACCGCCAAATTTTTTAAGACATGCAAGGAACCGCCATGTTAAATTTGATGGCGTCGCCACTGTTTCCCTGTACTGGTCAACAGACAATGCTGCACACCTATCAACTTTTTCTGTTTCCTTGTATACCATACATCAATAAGATTTAGTTCTACTTACTCTGCTGTACTTGTTTACCATACATCAATAAGATTTAGTTCTACTTACTCTGCTGTACTTGTATACCATACATCAATAAGATTTAGTTCTACTTACTCTGCTGTACTTGTATACCATACATCAATAAGATTTAGTTCTACTTACTCTGCTGTACTTGTATACCATACATCAATAAGATTTAGTTCTACTTACTCTGCTGTACTTGTATACCATACATCAATAAGATTTAGTTCTACTTACTCTGCTGTACTTGTATACCATACATCAATAAGATTTAGTTCTACTTACTCTGCTGTACTTGTATACCATATATCAATAAGATTTAGTTCTACTTACTCTGCTGTACTTGTATACCATATATCAATAAGATTTAGATCTACTTACTCTGCTGTACTTGTATACCATACATCAATAAGATTTAGTTCTACTTACTCTGCTGTACTTGCATATGGTAATACGATATTTTAAAAAAAGGAGCAGGATTTAGAAATCCACCTTATGGCACTGGCATTATTTGAAATACTTCTCTGGTGGCACCCTATTCTAGTGGCAGCCTATGCTAGTCGTCTCTATTCTGGTTGCACTCTATTCTGTTAGCAACCTGCTTTTTTTTATCTAAAAAGACTTACCGCTTTTGTAATCAGGGCTATCAATTCTCAATGTCGTGAAATTGGATACTTTTTTTTTCTAGTAGTGAAGATCTTTTTGGAATCGAAGCACATAATTCCTTACGTCTTTATACAACGCTGTGGTACTCAGACATAGTAAATGTCCCTTAAATAAGAATCGAATGAAAAACATCGCCGATATGCACTCAGTTTCCAGATGGATGGTAGGGATAAAAAAAAAACAACAACAACAAAAACCAACAAAGCAACAACCAAAAACAAAACCAACAAAATCCAACAATCAATTAAACACTTTGGTTACAGCTTGAACATATAACGGAACTTACATTAAAAATCTTCTATTAACTTTTAGTAGGACTCTTTCTAATTATTGACAAATTCTCAGTGAACACAAACGATTGCCTTTCATATTGTGTACTGCATGAAATTATATGCAACGCGTCAAGTTACAATAATGTGAAATGTACAAAACAAGTAAGCCATTAAAAATAATTCGCTGTTTACTTCAAAATGAAAGTATATGTACACTATGATTCCCTCCCCCCCCCCCACCTCCCCACAAATTTTGGTCTTCTGTCTGGCAAACAAAATATTTGGACGGAGTCCGCCACCGGTTGTGTATTGATTGAGAGGCATGCGGCTCTAGGCCGTGAAAACGACATCTGTTTCAGTAAACAATATTTTGTTTACTGCAATGGAATTCAGTTTTATCAATGGTCAGGATATCGACATGGCTACTACAACAATGCGGAAACTATCATTCAGAATGAAACTTTGACCTTCGCCAGGAAATGGGTCAAACATAAAATACGCCAGGCTCCGAAAAAGGGGTGGGGGGTGGGGCAGGAATCCAAGACAAAAAAGGTGGGGTGGGGGTGGCATAGATTATATGTGCCGTCACACAATACTATTATCATACATAGAAAAAACCCTGAAATTGACAGTAGTGTGATAGATCATAGATGTATCCCGACAGAAGTTGTCACTTAGTAGTATATAGTAATTAAAATGCATCATGGAATTTGAAATCTCCCATAACTATCGTTGGGCTAATGGTTTGTTAATTCAAAAGTGTAACATACTTTAGGGAGCGGTTTCCAAAATTTGTGACAGATTTTGACAGCGGGAGATTGGGGGGGGGGGGGGGGTTAAGGTTAAACATTGTCAAAAATAGCTAGACATACTTTATGGACAGCCCAAAAATCGAAGCAGGACATTTTGGCGCAGAACATTTTGGCGCAGAACATTTTGGCGCCTGGGGGGGGGGGGGGGGGGGGGGGAGGGGTTAAGGTTAAACATTGTCAAAAATAGCTAGACATACTTTATGGACAGCCCAAAAATCGAAGCAGGACATTTTGGCGCAGAACATTTTGGCGCAGAACATTTTGGCGCCATTTAAAAATAACTTTTTATTTAACTTAACGTTTATAAACTTTTAATAATGAGAATGCAAACTATATAAATTAAGAAACGTTTAACGAGTCACTAGTCCCATGCAATATTTTACCTTTAGCAAATGCAAAATAATCAACTTATAACAACTTAATAATAGTTAATGAAGCCTGTCTAATCTTGTACCTTTAATAAGTCTTCCGAAAGTCCGCGTATACTAGTCCATCAAAAAATTATGGGCAAGTCCTCTAAGATACTCGATGATGTTTCGTTCTCTGTCACTCTCAACAATTGTCATGATTCTGGTAACTGCTGGCGACTAAACTTATCGAACACATAACAGTATCCTTCGTGATTCAACTTTTCTTTACCACGCTTCGATGTAACAGTTTCCATTTCACTGGTTTAACAGAATTATAATATGTGATCTATTTATGAAACTCTACTTAACTTATGATTTTAGCCTAGAACACACTTGCACTTTTAGAAATGTTAAGCGCACGCATGATTAGGCAGGAACGGTAAATAATGGCTTAGGCCATCTGTGCACCATAATGAACTGCGCCAAGACGGCTCTGCGCCAAAACGGCGGCGCCAAAACGTCACGTACCGCCCAAAACTTGGCGCATGACGTCAACTAATAACTAGTTAACCGAGAAGTTTCTTTTGCCCGAACGTGCCTCTGGTCGTGAGCGGTTCTGAGTTGCTTTACCTTTCAAGGTGTCAGCATGACACTCCAATTACGACACAGGGCTTCACGGCTAATCCAAAGAATGACGTCATTAAATTATTTTTAGTAACTTCACACAAGAATACGACTTTGAAGTGCGTTCACTAACTCTGTGTGCAGTGCGTTCATTAACTCTGTGTGCAGTGCGTTCACTAGCTCTGTGTACAGTGCGTTCACTAGCTTTGTGTGCAATGCGCTCAATTGCTCTGTGTAAAATGCGTTTACTAGCTCTGTGTAAAGTGCGTTCATTATCTCTGTGTAAAGTGCGTTCACTAGCACTTTTTGCAGTGTACGGTTACATGAAACAAGTAAGAGGACGAATATGTATCGAAGGCGATTACTTTCTTTTTGGTTTGCATGTTCTATATGATTGCTCCAAAAGATAATAACATGAAAAATGAGTGCACACACAAGGAATGGCATGAAAAATGGGTGCACCAACAAGGTATAATATGAAAAATGATCGCATACAAAAATGGGAGCACCAACAAATGAGCCCAGGCCACCCAGATGGTTACCCCGACTTATCGACACAAAGCACCATGAGCACCACATCTGCTCAGCTGATATTTCGAGGTTAATTGATGTACACGTGGCGACACGCTACGGCGAGTCAGGAAAAAAGGTCAGTTTTGGATTGGAAATAAGATAGCATGATGGGGGTTGGGAATGTGTGGTTGAAAAAGTGTGGTATGGGGAAGGATTAGACCGCGGGGAAACGTGCACTGTGGGTAATCTGTGGTGTGAGTAAGATGTGGTATGGGGAAGGTTTTGACGATAGGAAAGGTGTGATGTGGGCAAAGTTTTGACCCCGGGAAAGGTGTGGCGTGGGGAAGGTGGTGGTGGAGAATTGCGGTTGTTTATTCCGGAAGTAGTCAAGACACGTTAGTTTTAGTTTGTCTTTTCAAGTGATTTTAAGAACTTTTTCTCGACCACCCGACGTGTCCTATATGGTAAGTTAAATTGCATCATCGACTCCTAGTACGCCGGGCGTCAGTCCAGGCAATATGGACAGACTCTCGAAGCCAGGTCCACCTTCCCGAACAAGCGGAGCTCACTTTAAAAAAAAATAAAAATATCAATTTATTACACAATTATCGCTGTCTCTTCTAAGAAACTGGACAGCCAATATAGAGATAGGGATTAATCAGAAAGTTCTAGTACATAAATTCTAGAAATCGCGTCACTTAATGGCATCCTTAAAACTCAGTAGAGAACATTCGAACCCAAACAACGTTTTCACAACCAAGGGAGGGGTGGATATTGGATGAGATAGCATATTTACTTGTTTACATCAATATCAAGGCCTTACGAAGTGTAGAAAAGTATTGGTGGCTAGAAGTAGCTCTACAGGCACGCTGTTCCAGGCTATATTTGTGGAGACAAAAGGGAATTGCTATAAAAAGCCCTATGTTGAAGTGGAACATTAGTCCAAGACATAGGCTATAACATAATAGTCTGCGTAATTAATATTTTTAGCTTTCGAGGGTCATACCTTTCCAATAGCTGTTCCGTAGGTTGATATAGTTTTTTGTTTGTATTACTAGACTTGGTATGGTTCTTCTTTGTATGCTACAGTTCAATCCTTTGTTATATATTGTTTATTGAACGAACCTAATCTTAAAACCGATTACATTTTCAAAACCATATAGCTGCACGTAACAACTTAACACAGTTATTTCATTTTGCATTAAAAAGGTAGCAGTATTTTTGGTAATAAAAATATTTAAATAAACATATAAATCAAGTTGCAATAAACGAATGAACACTTTTCAGAAAACGTTTTCAATGTATTACTGGGAGACCTTGCTATTGTATTATGCACCGATTAACTAAAACAAACAAACAACAAAACAACAACAGCCTCACCGACACAGACAATAAGAATCACGAACATGCGGGCAGCTAGTTATTCTGATCACATTCAGGAGAGCATATCGGGCACCGCTCTCATCGTTGGTGTAGTGACAGACATCTGTCGGGCCAACACACCGTGGTGTCTGTGGGCACGTACTCGTGAGGACGTCACATACGTATTCCCATGTCAAACACCCGTGTTCGCCATGTACCAAATGGCTATGGTCGGGTGGCTAGGCGCATGGTTGTGGGACACAGTTTGTCGAATTGTAATGGTCACACACGAGATTGCATGTCAAGCAACCGTTGTCGTCCAATTCGTAGTAGCAATTTTCGGTTGGCGGTGCACATGATGGTGCGGGTGGGCATGACATCCTAACGGGGGCGTCACATGCCAGATTGCATGACATACGTACATGTTCGTTCGGCTCGTGATGGCAAATCTCAGAGCGTTGAGCACATGGTGCTGGGGTTGGGCATGTAGTCATCATGGGGGCGTCACATACAATATTGCATGCCATACACCCATTTTCGTCTTGCTCTTGATGGCTATTCTCGTGATGTTGGGCTCGTGGTGGTGGCGTTGCGCATGTAGTCATCAGGGGGGCATCACATACAAGATCGCATGCCATACAACCATTTTCGTCTAATTTATAATGACAATTTGAAGGTGGTTGTGCACATGGTGGAGGTAGACAGGTCGGCGTGTTGACCGGGTCACATACAAGATTGCACGTCACGCATGCAGAAGTGTCATTCTCGTAACGGCAGGCCTCAGGAGGAGCTGCAGATCAAAAGTGCGGCATTTTATAATCGCTAAATATAGGTACTTTTTATTTGTAAAAGGATTGTAGTGCCAAAAAAAATCGACACAAAACCAACAAAACAAAACAAGGAAATAAATGAGCGATTACAAATTCAATGAAGGGTAAATGCAAAGTGCAACTGTTAAATCTTCTCAACCTTCATTAATTACAAAAAAAAAAAAAAAAAAAAAAAAAAAAATTTAGGGATCCCAAAAGAAATATTTTAAAACTTTTCAACTTAATTAAATAAAAAAAAAAAAAAAAAAAAAAAAAAAAAACTTTAGGGTTCTCAAAATCTAGGCTTCAATTTCTTCTTCCTACTTCTTGTTGCCAGAGACCTGGCAGCGCTTCTTCTAAATCAGCTGAGCAAAATTTAGTTTCTGTGAGGAAGCAACTGAGACCCTCAGTATAGCTTGAAGATGCTCATTCATAGTTTTGGTATTGAAATTCGACTTGTTAAAGTTCATAGCGTAAGAGAGCTTTTTACGCATACAGGTATTCCCAAAAAGTCATATGATCCGCTTGAACATCCTGGAAATGTCAGGGATGGTGAAGGGCAATGTTCTCATAAATTATAAATTCTTGTCTGTTTTTCTATTCCCCTCACCGAACTTAGAATTGCACTGAAGCTCAACCAGCTCCATCTGAAGCGCAATAAAAAACAAAGAGGTGGGGGTGGCGGTGGGGTAATCTTCCACATTAAAGGAGAAAGTGTCAGCAAAATGTTGAAAAGTCACTCTGTGTCTGTTGAAGTCTAAAGAAATGTGATCAAATTCTTCTTGTAGCTTTGCAATGGCATCAGTAGACTTACTACTAAATGTTGTGCCCGAGTCCATGAGTAGCCTACTTTGCATTGCATATTTGGAAATGGCAGAGGTTTCTCTAAGAGCCATAACAAACGTTTTGTTCAGAATGCACTGACATTGTCTTTGGCAACACTGACAAGCCACCGCTAGTCTTGTAACTTCTTGTTGAGTGAATTCAGCTCTAGTGCAATGTCAACAAAAAAAGTCCATAATCCATTTGGGATCACTTGGTACAGGAACAACCACCACATCCTTCACATGAAGGCTTAAAATGCTAAAACGTGTTCAAACAGTAAGCAAAAGCAGACAATATTTATGAGTTATTGATGCCAAGGAAGATGCTTTTGTATGGAGAATGAATTTTCATTTTTTTAATGGTAAAACCTTATTTTGAAAGTGAACAAGCTGTCAAGCTTGGAATTTCTCTCACTCATTAATACTAGTGGCAATTTAATAGGGATTCTTCGATACTGTGTTAGATTGTTACGATGTACACAATTATGGTTATTACCTTAAAAATTTACTTATTAAATTTTTCACAAAACCGCACTTTGGCCATGTTTTTTTTATAAAATGCTGTAAAATAAAAAATTGAGTCCTATTTAAAACGGGTTTTACATTATAATCAACGTCTAAATTTATTTAAAAAAAACATAATAAAATTCAGAATTAGAAGAGTAGTCGCCGAGATTCGACTGAAACCGCCATGGAGGGTCACATTATAGATATGAGATGGGGAAAACGTGCTTCATGTAGCGGGCAGCAAAATATTTTCTTGCAGGCCGCGAATGAGAGACCCTTTGACTTAAAACAAAGCCGTAGTCGACTCTCTTATAATTAATATGATGAAGATAATGAAAACAACTGCACTATATGACAACATTAATATGCACAATTGTACTATATAATGACAACATTAATGTACATAGCTGCAATATGCTATGACACAACTACTTCATATAGTTATACAATAATATACACATTGCAATGGAACGATGAACACACTGCAACCCAATATAATTATATAATAATCTACACAATATGCTTATATAATAACCTACACAATATAATGACGCCATTAGTGTTAAAACTTTAAAATAGGAAGATACAATTTAGGTGAACACGTACGCAGCTGATGACCACTTTGCACATGTCCCAGACGAACCGCCCCCAGGAGCATCAAGATCATCATGTTCTTGCCGGCGAGACAAGTCTTCCTGTTAAATAATCTAGACCTTTACCGGGGTGTAAATCATTTAAATAAGTCTCGCTTCACTCGTGCGTCTAGGACGACCGCCAATCAAATGGAAGTAAACAGATCTTGTGTATCCACCACCATCCCACTCTCCATCTCCAGCACCCCCTCACCCTTCCTAAATAACCAATGTAATTTTAGGCAGCAAAACAAAAGCTTTAGGTGTAATTAATTAAAAAAATATAAAAGGCATTAATCTGAAGGCTAATCCTTAGAGTCAATCAATATGTCTAACTAACGAACTAAGATTATTAACTGATAACGAGAATCCATTTAAGCCGTTTGCTTCAATGTGCAGCGCTTATCTTAAACCAACAACACCAACTCTTTGAAGCTAACGAATAAAACAGATTTGTTCTCAGTGGATTAAGATATGGTAGGGGGCGCTAGGACCGCAAATGGGGCGCTTTGACCCACAAAGGGGACGCTGGGACCCGCAAAGGGGGCGCTTGGACCGCAAAGGGGGCGCTGGGACCAGCAAAGGGGGCGCTGAGACCCGCAAAGGGGGCGCTGGGAAGTCTTTATCAAGAGTTTGTTCAAAATTTAAAATATTTATTATTATCATATTGGAGAACGAGATAGTCATCAAACTGATTTAATATAATATTGCCTCAGATGTATTGGGGGGGGGGTTCAACAGACATCCAATCTAACTTCAAACATGTGGAGCGTCCACAGACATCTAATCTAACTGTCAAGCATATGGAGAGTCCACATGCATCTAATCTAATTGTCAAACGTCTTTACCTGCAGCAATTAACAATACTTCTAATCTGTGGACTTTGCGAGGTGCTGTGAGCTTACAGCACCAAGGTCTTCATGTAGGATAAAGAAGTGTTGATGACATCACGGTTTGCTTTGCAAAGCTTCTCATCAAAACACGGATCGCATTCGTGAATCATATCATTCATAAATCTGGAAATTTACAGTCGTGAAGAAGTCACCCCTCCAGCCATTAGCGGGGTCCTGATTCATAGACATAAGTCTGAGAATATGTGAGTTAAGTTGTGTAGTGGAGTGTTAGTATGTTGTTGTTAGTTCTTTGCATGCGAAGGTGACCAAAGCTATGTTCAACGGTGAGCAATCAAGTGGCTTGCCAGTCCTATTTGTGCTTGGAAAGATTTTCCGCATGTAGGAAACGCATTGTTTTGTGTCCTAGTTAGATTTTTAGATCACTCTGCTTTACCCGTAACATGTTCGTTCTTTGTGCGTGAGCTGAGCCCTTATTGTCTGAGGATTGTGCTCCAATAAGGAGTCTGTCTCGCCAGCTTCTAGGATCTCTTGCGAGTGTTTCCCAGGAATAAACGCCAATGTCGATGGATTCCAGTGAAGGATTGATACAGTATTTGAAGTGTTTCTTCTGCCCAAAACCCGAGCGCACCCTCTGGAGACTTCTCTGAACGTAAGTTGTTTTTGGAAGTCTGCTGTCTGCCATGTCCTTTATGAAAAGCACGTGAATGCTGAAGAAGTTAACCCGTTGTAGGACTTCTTTATCGGGTACTTTTTCTTGACACCTTTTATTGAGAGGTTTACGTAGACCGCGTAAGTTGAGAGGTTTAGCTGTCTAGCATGTCTGCAGTACACTGTGCACATCTCGCTAGCCTATAGGGGAGATTTTTAATCCGAAGGCCAATGTACTTTCACCTTTGTGACAAGACTGAGACCCACTCGCTACCAAACACTCTTGCAGAACCTTCCAATTTGGTGGTTGATCTCATCATCTATTATTACTGACCTGAAGATGCTGCTGAACAAATATGTGATTGCCCCCCCCCCCCCCCCCCCACTGAATGGTGATTTTCTCCCTTCGCTGAATTTTTAGTTTCTTTGTAAGCTCTTCCTTGATCTGGCTGATACAAGATCTCCGTACCTTTCAAATGATGGCGAGGCTGAAGTTGTCGAAGGTCTTAGCAAAGCTAGCAAGTATTTACTGCATTATCAGTTCCAAGATTGTATTAAGGGCTCAGTCCTCAGGAAACAAGAGGTCTCGAATTGAATTACCGTTTCTTTAACTTTCGTAATGGTTTGCAGTCTTTTACCCCCCCCCCCCCGGGTCTGTCCATTATCTTATAGCAGTGGTTCTCAAATTTTTTTGAAGTCAAGGAAAACTAAACTCTGAAATTTACAATACTGTATTATGTTAATTTCATAAAACTATTTCGCCCTTTATTTACAAAAAGTCTGGCCACCCCTGATTTAAAGCTTATGTAGTATCAGTGTTTCGCGAAAAAGTTTTAAGGGCCGCCCTGCTTACAAGTGTCACTGTTATAAAATATCACAATACCAATTTGACTAATGCAAAAATATATCGAATTAAAATTTAATTAAAATTGAAATATAATTTTAACAAACATTATCTCAAATTTAATACCATACATGAACTTGGTGATCTCTACAAATTTCAGCAATTTTGTTTCGAATAAATAAAAAAGCCGCTCGCATCTCCTCTTTTAAATATCCTCAGGATCTCTCGTTTCTTTGTTCTAATGTTAACAACTGTTGAAAAATCCTACCTCGCAAGGCTATGGTTACCTGTGCATTGCCCAACTAATACTAGAGTGATCCTTGTTTCGCAAACCGAAATGTAGTTGGATCCCTCACGAGGTGTTGGCCTTGACATGTATATTGGTTCATGCTTTTCTCACCAGAGCTCAAAGCCATGGGGCTAAGCTGGTTTTCTCACCAGAGCTCAAAGCCATGGGGCTAAGCTGGTTTACTCACCAGAGCTCAAAGCCATGGGGCTAAGCTGCTGTTATCTATCCTTCTGTTTTCAGAATGGACCAGATATAGATGAAACATTTTTATTTCTATTTATTTGTAACCAATGTGGTAGATCGGTATGGATATATTATTATTTTTGCTTAAACTAATGTAGAGAAAAAGCAATGCATTAAAAATCATTTATGTTAAAACATAAAGCATTTCCTTGCCGATAAACGATATAGTGTAAAATTACTGACTTTGGATTCAAGGTTCCTCATTCGTTGCATGGTAAGATCTATTGCAGTTATACCGTTTCTACAGCATTATTCTTCTCTGCATGCCAGGTGAGGTGGTATGTAGACAAACAATATTTGACAATTGCCCTGACTAATGGAAAAAAAATAATTTCATAAGCCAATAATTTAAGTCCGTAAAAAAATGTTCACTCTGTTGATTGCATGAAGGATTAAAATATGCGATCGGATTATTCTTGACTTAAATGTGGATCCCACTGGATTGGAAATAACTTCAAGAGAGCCGTCGACCGATTTTTACATTATGAACATAATATATCTTTATGCTTTGAATGCGACAACAACAACAACAACAACAAAACAACACAAAAAAAAAACAACAACATACAAATGACAACGTTTTTTTCTGTTATGAATTGTTACCACTAAGTTGTTGAGATTATGTTTTATTAGTTAAAACCAATGGGTTAACCAGGACACTTATAGAGGACAGAACGGTTTTGTTCATGTTTCTGCAAATGAAAACACAAAATCTAATCATTTCAAAGTTACGTGCCAAGTTTTTTAGGACAAAACACGGCAAAGGAAATAACTTCGTGGTGATCCCTTTGAAACAAACCAGTTTTAAATATAAACTCGGGCAAATCACGGGACGCAGTGGATGACCGGACAGGACCACAGGATTGTTGACAGCTGACTGGACACTGGACGCGACGAAGACACTCGCTGACGCTAGACGGGTTCATATGCAGCTTAGTACTGCACAGTGCGCAGGTGGTTTGCTGCATCAGGACAGGGCATTGGTAACTGGATAACTGGATACAGGGCAGGACGTTCTTAACTTGCCACAGGCCGGACGTAGGTATTTCACTGGAACCGATCAGCCCTTGCAACCAGTGAAGTATCCTCTTCAACACCAGGCACAGGAACATTGCAATTCCTATACATGCATAGGACCCTGAATGATCACAAAATGGACCTTTAGTCAGACCTACCAACCTGCAAGAGAAGAAAAAATATGTTTGGGTGGTGCATGTGGGGGGGGGGGCGCAGGGGCGGGGGAAGGGGGCCGCTGAGCCAAAGTACAGGGCATTAGGTGGTAGATGAGTTGTAGGGTCTTCTCCTTTCAGCACTTATTTTTTATGCCTCCAGGGTTTTTACTAATTATTACGATCCAACCTGCAAGAGAAGAAAAAATATGTTTGGGTGGTGCATGTGGGGGGGGGGGCGCAGGGGCGGTGGAAGGGGGCCGCTGAGCCAAAGTACAGTGCATTAGGTGGTAGATGATTTGTAGGGTCTTCTCCTTTCAGCACTTATTTTTTATGCCTCCAGGGTTTTTACTAATTATTACGATAATTATTTATATAGAAACATAAGGAAGGTTCGATGGATTTCACCACTATTTTTATTCACAGAATTCACAATTTAACAAAATAAAATAAATCCCCAGGTTGGAGTGCTCCTATGCATGTAGAGGGGATTTGCAATGTTTCTGTGCCTGGTGCTGATGAGGATATTTCAATGATTACAAGAGTTACCTTGTGAAGGAATCATGCAATGGGGGTTGGAAGGCTTGAGGCAATAGACGCAAATGTGCCTAGTGTTGTCGCCTCAACTGTTTCTTTTGAAAGCTTGTCCTAGTTGGGCAGGAATGAGCAGTTCCTATACTGGCTTCTTCCTGGTATGAGCCGGTGATCAATTTTCCGTCGATCAATTTACCGTCGACGAAATTTCTTTCGATCAAATTCCCGGTAACCAAATTATTGTATAAAAGTTAACTAGATGAGGCACCGCTGATCACCGTTTAAAAAAGTGAAATCCATTCATAAATCGAGCCAAAAGTTCAATGTACTTGAAAGATTTAAAATGTTTTAGTGAATAGCGTGAAACTCGAGATTTCACCGAGATTTCTTTCTGAAATTGTAACTTTAATATATAAATAAATAAAAATACTTTAAACTTCACTAATTCTAGATAAAAAAAAATTAAGTAAATGACAAGAAAGGAAAATGAAATTATTGATATATTTGAGACTGTAATGTATCGATTTTAGGTTCGATGGAACTAGTTTCTATTCTTAGTAAGTTTTCAAAAGGTGCTCAACGGATATTTTTAATTCTAGTTTTAATCCTCGTGTGATTCATCCTTTAAAATAGCTGATGACAACATTTTAACCTTAGGCTATACAAATGTGCTGGCCTACTTAGCACTACACAATGACCGCGGCTCTTTATGAGCACATATCCTTGAAAAAAATAAAATAATATATATATATATATTTTGCCCATTATGAGTGTTAGTATTATAATGTGTAGTCCGAAGTGACTCGTCTTCATCCAATATGGGACAGGGAAGCCAAACTATTGTACAACCCTAGAATAAAACTTTATTGAGATCCGTGCACTAAACAAAATTGCGATGAAAACCTTCCAGGAGCAGATGTTTGAAAGCGCACCCTTCCGAATAAAGGCTTCTTTAAAATACGTACACCTAAAAACAGCTTCTGTTAGATGCCCATCGAAGTTATTTAAAAATGAGTTTATTTTACTCTCATCCATCTTAATTGAATAACAAAAAAATTACTGCTTTTTTTTTTTAATAAGGGGATTATGATTAAAGGTTCCAGGTAGCGTTTGTAGGTCAGGAGGAATAACCATGTCACATTTGTTTGCGGTTCATAATTTAATTTTATTGTGATAAATCAACCGATTTACAAACAAAACCAGCCACATTGAGCTTTACACAGCAGATACAAATGAAGCCACATTGAGCTTTACACAGCAGATACAAATGAAGCCACATTGAGCTTTACACAGCAGATACAAATGAAGCCACATTGAGCCTTAGCAGATAAAAATAAATCCCTAAAAAGAAGCCTTATTCTAATGTAATATCAGTCGAAAAATTTAAAAAGTATATCCGAGAATTTATATTTATTTTTATACCTTTCAGTTTGCAAATCGATTGCTACTCAAGTGGTCACTCGATGGTCATTCAATTTTCACTCAGTTGAATAGATTTATATACATTAAATCGAGTCAAGTAAGTAAATAAACGCTTTACAACATGAACAACATTATTTTTATTCAGTCTTTATAGAATTGACAGAAGTTGGCGATTAACAAATTTTTAAAAGAGTTAAAATAGATTAAATGTGGAGAGCATTATCTCGTTCAATAATTTTCCTTTTCCTTTTCGATCTTCGAGGTCCTTACAAGTCTTAAAGTGATGTACATAAACATTCAGTTGAAAATGAGCAGCAAACACAATATCAATGTAAACATGGTTCAAAGTCCAATAACCTTAGAGACCGGACTAAATTGTGACACATCTTTTAGAGGTTGTGCATCAGATAACCAACTTGCAAAACTTTGGCCTAATTACAGCTGAAATGACATGCAACTCTTAAACCAAAGTTGTGCCTTTAAATACGGAATTCCGCTTATCTATTACAGTTATTTAGTAGTATAAAACTCCACCATAACATTCAGATGATTGTTGAATTCAGATAGTTTTATGTTTCAGGGTGTAATATATATATACATACATATATATATATATATACACACATATATATATATATTTTAAAATGGGTGATCATAACATAACGTCAATAATATTAATAGAAACGTTATTTTATTGTAATTTTTCAAATCATTTTAATGGAACACAAACCTGACATATAGCACTAACAAACTTATTCTAATCATAACTTATTGGTCATCATACCCATCTATGTCTGTCAAATAACATCCAGTGTATTTTGGTATTCCAGATCAGTACCTGTTCCAGGCGTAGAACATGCCTCTTCAAATAACTTCGAAATACAGCAACTTAAATTAATTGTTCCCCTTCTTCTCGGTGCTTCTTCAATCATTCATGCTGAACAATTCTTGGTTATAACACTAACAGTAAGCGAACGCAAAAAGTAATATTAAATAACTAAAATGTAAAAAAAAAAACATGCATTTATAGATATTTTTATGGTTAAATCCTTTTCTAATTTCGCTTTCGCTCGTGAATTGACATTGGTCAATATACTCGGAATCACTGTCTATTATTTTCTCACTTGACATTCTTGATTGGCTTTCAAGTGTTGTGTGAACATGAGGTGTGTACGCATAGCTCCAAACTTTACAGGTTAGACCACGAAGTTTGGCGTTTTTAAGATAGGTGCTTGTCATGCCCAGGGATGGAATTAAGTTGACGAAAGCTTTTCAAAGATGCAGCTCTTTTAGTTTTTTAATTATAGCTGACCTCAAATAAATGAATTCCTCATTAGAATTTATTGTAATTAATCTAAACGCTGGTCTACATTTAGTCTCTGCCTCAGAATGTGTACTTCTAACAGAGGAGTTTTTTAACAGATAACATTTTCTATATTTTTGGTATGAGCTTGTGTAAGAAAAAGTATCAGGTCTACTTTACAATTAAATCGGCGTTACTGAAGTACTTAAAGAGTTTATTAGAGTGAGATATTTATAGAAATAAAAATTGATTATTTTGAATCCTTACAATTTTTGACCACAATTGATGCTCACTTTATTTTATTTGCTGAACAATGATGTGATTTCTTTTCAATTAAAATTTTATCTTTCTCGCAATTTCTCTCAGTTGTTGAGTTGGAAACTCATCCTTATCTGTATTCTTTGATATTGATTAGTGTTTTGAATAAAATATTTCCCACGTCAACCTTAAGGCATAAAAAAAATTCTAAAGAATACGTGAAATAAGTTATGAAATTCTGTGTAAACTTATTCAAGAATTCAGAAAAAAATATATTCATGATTTGAATATATTAAGTTTAAGTTACCCTTCTGAATTTAAAAGATGGTCAAGAAACTCAATCTCCTTTCATGCAATATATCAACTCTCATTTTCAGATAAATGTTTAGAATATTCTTTTAACGATTATATTATGTGTATCTCTCATTTATTCACATTGTGACCGTGGGATGCCAGCAAAAAAAAAAAAACAACAACAAAAAAAAATTATATAAGAACAAACACTCATAGATTCCTAGAGCCACATGTATTTTATCAGAGTTAAAATGATTCGAATTCCATAAACTAAATAAAAATCACCGTAATTGTTTTTTCAGAATCTAAATTTATAAAAAAAGAACTTTGGGTGTATTATATGTGAAGGGAATTCTCCAACGTGCCACTCAGCGGCCCGATACCCGGGTCTAGGAAGCGTGCTTTGTGGAGGGCATAAAGAGCTTGGCTATTCACGCTCGAAGGCACGCTGACGCCATTTCCTAACGTATTATGTCAGTGATCCGGTGTTATCGGGGTAATAATGATATGCATATCGCGCTACTCTTTGCCTATCGTGACGAAGAATCAATATCTAAAAATCTAATTTTTAAGTATTTAACTGAACTCGGTTTTAATGTATAGTATATCCACACCCTCCCCACAAAAAAAAAATAAAATAAAAATAAATAATTATATATTTCTAAGCCCATACATGTATATTTGGAAAAAATGAAATCAGATTTTTGAAAAAAAAATGTTTATTCAAAGTTGTTTATTTTCAAGCATTGAGTTTTCAGAAATTGATGCTATCCATATTAAATATATCGACCTCAAATACAACAACAACATGTCTTTAATTTTTTTTTTGAAAAACATGTACTTAATTTTTTTTTTTTAAATCTATGCAATGTTTGAAAAAAATCTTTAACATTTATAGATTTTGATTTATTTGTAGCATTACCAAGCATTTATCCGACCTTTTGAATCGTTTAAAAAAACATACAATTCTAATATCCAAGGAATTTTTTTTTTCGATTTATATTCTATTGCAGCGTTGTTTATTTTAAAGAAATATTATCAGTCTTGTATTTATTCCACCGCATTTCACTCCAGCTGTGTTTTGCGTGAAGTGGAAAAACAAACATGCACCTTTAAAAAAAAAATATTAACCCATCGTTGTTTCACGCCCATGAACTGCATGTCAGGAAATGGAAATACAAATTAATCTCGCATCTTAACTGTATCTTCGGGACAATCAGAAAAATTAGAAATTCTTAATTTTAAAATAACATATCCATCATTTTCCCCCTTTCGAACTTTAACTTGTTTGAGGGCCTAAAATGTGTCAACGCCATTGACATGCGTTTCCTGACATTGGAATAGTACGTATTCATTTATTTTTAAAGAACGTGTAAAATATTTATCTAAACAGTGGTATCATTAGATTTTAAAATATAGTCATTCACATAAAAATAAGTTACTAAATTTAAAGACTCATTTCTTAACCAGTTTTCATGTTTCAAATTATTTTAATGTTAAAGGACATTTCTCAAGCTCATAAAAAAAATGTCAGCTGCTCCTAAACTGTTTTTCTTTATCTCAAATTGGAAAATAAATATTTCCTCACATTTCAATTAAATCTTAACCCTTATTTGTCTTCTTCTTCTTCTTTATTTTGAGGGCCCACGATCAATGAATTGATCATTCTGGCTCCATTGTTTACGCCCCTGAACTGTATTTTCCGCAAATTGTGTTATGTAACAGATATAAATTATATATAAAAACATTAATGGGAGACAAATTGTATGGTTAATATTTTTTTTATATAATATACAGAGTTTTTGGACTTGGGAGAAGCAGACCACATCGCCAGCATTATCTAATAATGATATATGATAATGGCACACTCTTATAATTAAAATTTAAAGTACTATTTAACTATACATTTTTTTTTCAAAATATACATATTGTTATCCTTACAAATATTTGGCCACCACATATCTTTATTTATAAGTTGAAGTTAGTTTTCAGAGAAAATCTTTAACATTTTTTCCCCATTCCAAAATCATTGAGTTTGGAGGTACGTGTATATTTATGTGAATGTGTCATCAATGTGTCCATGCCCCTGAACTGTTTTCAGACATTACTATAACACGCATTTGTTTATTTTGAATTAAAATTATATTTTTTAAATGACTGAAAGATCGAATACAAATATATTGCTGTTCACATAGATACGACATATCTTCGGTTATCCCAATAAAATTTGTTGACGGTAGAAATTTATTTATATTATGTCACTAGTCTTTAATCTTTTTATATACTAGTTTCCTGTCTGTATCCAATTTGAACGTTGAGACATTGCTATACTCATCAAATTTACCAACATGTGTTCTGGGGTACCTCGTGCTACTTAATGAAAAAATAGTAGCACTCTGCCCTAAACCACAAAATTTTATTTAGACATTTAAAATCAGATCAGATAGAATTCAATAAAATGCTTTCATTTGTTGTAAAAAATATGAAATTCACTACTAGATTGCAATGCACATATTGATTTTGGTTGTGGAAAGCATTTGTAGGTGTTTTTGTTGCTCAATAAAATGTGTGTTTTGCGAGGTGTCTGATGCACCATTGTTTGGTCAGAAAATTGACCCTTCTCAATTTCTAACTTTCAAAATATGTTATTCATGTTGCTCGTATTTTTGCAATATATATATATTTTTTTTACTCGTGTCATTAAAAAAAAAAAGACCTTCTCCTATTTTAAATGTAAGGAGAAAAATGTTCCTGATTTAAAGTGATTCGAATCGGGACATTCCTGTTTTAAGAATGTTAAAAAAAAAAAGACTGACTTGATGAAATGGGTGAACCTGTGCTGTTGAAATGTTATTAAACATTCCCGATTGTTACAAATATTTACTGGGGAAATAAGGAAACCTTTTGTTTTTGGAATTTAAAAAAAAAAAGATTTATTACAACGTTCGCACACAATGGCAGTGATGCTTTTGATGAAAATAGTAAAATAAGAAGTAACAAAAACGCAAAATCTGGGTTGTTATTTCACTAAAATTTAATAATTAGCTGATTTTTGTTTTGGTTTAGAAATTCACCTCATTTTGTATCAGTTTGCATGGAAATATCAACAATTTTATTTTATTCCGTTTGTACCTTTTCCCCCTCAGATCTGTGTTTTGATTTGCCACTACAAGATTGCTGGAGAGCTGAGTATGACTTCTTGTTCGTCAATGTCTCCCGGGATGAAGCATGTTTTTTTTTTTTTTCAATACCAAATTTATTTCTAAATTTTAAAAATATTTCACTTTGCAAATTTATTCAATTTTCTCTATGAACATTTGGTGTAGATGTGATTACTGTCATAAAACGATTTGTGAAACAAGTTTTGATACAATTCTCAACAAGATCGAAAATGACGTGGACTGTCCTAGTGACTTCTCATTTGGTCATATGTTTGATCGAACCTGAGAAGGATTTCATGAAATTAGAAAGGAGGGAGAAACATTGAATCTTGTTATACTTTTAGAACTGTGTGAAACTGACCTATCTACCAAAACAAATGATATGTCCGTATACTAACTCGCTTACGCAAACTTTATAACAGGACAAAAGACTTTGATACCAAAAGACTATTTGCTGTAGGGGATTAAACACTTTTCATCCTTCCAGAATATTATAGAAAAAAAATGGCATACAATTAATTTCAACATTGAAAGTAAAAGAAATTAAATGATCAACAAATATCGCCTTTCGAGGCTTTTGTCAACAAGTACAGATGTGTTATTCAGACTAAAAATTACGGGCAATCATTTTGTGACGGCCCCGTTCAATATATTTACAACCATCGATTTGTGACAGAAAATTTTAACTATATAGCAAGTCGACAATGAATGGATGTGCAAGACTTAGATAATTTAAATTCGTCACACAAGGACCATCTAAATACACAACTCATCAGGGAATCGTAGAGTAATTAATCTTTTCAAGAACACCAACTTTATGAGACATAGTTGCAAACATGTCTTCGTATTGATTCAAACAGGAATTGTAACAATCTATTTGAGATACTTCTGGCAAACAAGATCCCTAACATAAAGGTACACATGTATGGTATTGTAAGCATGAATTATAATACTCTACAAATCCACGATACACCATTAACTCAATAACCCAATCATATTCCATCCAAATACCACCTTTTATCAATATAAAAAATATCCTCTATAGCATACTCACCTTTCATCCAGACATCACCAGTTATTCACGTCACACCTTAAATTCCATAACTAAGTGTTAAGCTCCACCCAAGCACCAACTGTAATCCATGTCACGCTATGACCTCCGTAAATCACGCGTAATTTTAATCCATATAAAACATCCAATCCACGTAGAACTATAACATCTGAAAACACTCTCATTTCAACCGAACAACAGCGCTACTCAACTTCACACCATAACATCGTTAACAACTGCCAAGTCTATTCAACACAATCTTTAGTCCCCGTCACACTATAACTTGTGTAACATGCTCTAATTCCATTTCAAAACCACCTTTATATCCAAGTTGAAACATAAACCGTATTATCCATTCACATTCTATACCGTCTACTTCTAACTAAACGAGACAATATAGTGTTTCTATAATATGTAAACTATAATTTTATTTACAAACTTGATTTTCCAATCTCAACATTATATTTTACGTATTTTCGTGTTCGTAGCTCCTCAACGGAAAAAAAAAATAGCACACATTTTTTAAAAATAATTATAAAAAAGGTAAATAATAAAGCAAATTAAAATAAATAATTTTTACACTTAAAGATGCTAAAATGCCAAGTATATTCTAACGCCTTCAACCCCTTTTGTGGCTTTATATTTCAGTGGTTACCCTAACATACTTTTAAATAGAAAAAAGTTTCTAAATAATCAGAATGCTTTTAATAATACAATGTTAATCATGGATACGTTGTTTGTTTACAAGACACAGAGGACTCCATTCGTTCAGAAGTGAGTTTCGGTGCACAGCAAACGTTACATCGCTATCCTCCGTTGTGAATAATCATTTGGTCCAAGTACGTGTACAGGGACTTAGATTTAGACTCACGCACTTTCTTCATAAAGCCTTGTTCTTTCAACAAAGTTCTTCTCTGAGCCGTATTAGCCGTGTAGTCGAGCAACATCAGAAGGTTTTACTGAAAGCAGGTTTGACAGACCGTGTGCATATTTGTAAAACATCAGGCAGGCAATGCCGAGAAACAGCTGATGAGTTAGCGTAGTTTTTTAAATATGAAACTTATTTGGTCTCAAATAAAAATATAAAAAAATTCCCGACATTTCTGCTAATATTATTATTGTAAATCAAAGCCGATTAACAACTATCTTCAAAGGAGGACAGCTTCTTGTCACTCATAAACAAATTAGTGTCAATTCAAGATTTGAAAATTTGGAATTTCAATGATATTTCTGTCATCTTAATCGTCGTATTACTTTACAATTTTTTAAAATAATCAAATGAATGGACGCCCTATTAAAAATTCGACTTAAGAAAAGACTAAACTTTGCACATATAAAGACTCTAGATAGGATGATTTCTAAGTCTACGTTTGATGTAGAAAAAGGACATCACTGTCCGACCGTTTCTTCCATGACAAAATGTAAATGCATTTTTAATGACTTTTTCCACCACGAACCCTTTTGTTATCTCTTGTCACCCAAACCATGCCTTATTTATTTATTTATTTATTAGATGGAATGATTTTACCAATAGACTTTTTATTACAAAAATAAAATAAAACTAATATTTTATAATTTTCGACAAATTATTAGCAAGATGAATTCATATCACTGAGAATGTAAATACTTTATACATTGATTATTTCGTACCATTACGTGAAGATAATTTAAAGAGGTAGCGTGGAACCAAGTTAAAAATTCATCTTTAAAAATATAGCATAAAATCTAAAAACTTAAAGTGTTCCTAAATAAAGTCATTCTGTTTTTTTAAAAGGGCTAAAATTATGGCTCAAATTTTTACACATTATCTTTTGTCACTTTAATCTTAGAAAAGGGATCCTTTTACGCTATATCTTCAATCACGTAAATCTCAGAAAAGGGATATTTTACACAGTATCTTCTGTAACTTCAATCTGAGACAAGGGATCCTTTACATATTATTATCTGTTACTTCAATCTTAGAAAATGGATCCTTTACACATTACCTTCTGTTATTTTAATCTTAGAACTGGGATCTCAATCACAATATGTTCTGTCACTTCAATCTTAGAAACTGTATTTTATTTTTTTTATAATTCTGCAGTATTTTGATGTATCAATATGCAGTATATCTTGGTCTCCAAGAATTTAATATCATAACTTAAAAAAAAAACATTTTAAATAACCATTTAGATACAACAAGAGACGGTCAATAACTGGCATTAGCCACATACAAATTTACAATGATTAAAATGCAATATGTAACACTATAGTTTTGTATTTATAAATTTATTTTTAAAGAATCAGTGTTAAATAAATATAGTTAAAAAAGATAAAAAGCGTAGGCAAATGAAAATGCAGAAGCGTCTAAATTATTGTATAACACTGCTTGACGCACACACCATTTTTTCTAGATTAAATTCGAAATAAATTGAAAATTCTTATTGTACAAGTTCTATTAATAAATGCATGCGAAGGTTACATAAATGTTTGCTCGGCGAGGAGAAAACAATGGACAAAATTGTTATTGAATATAGATTTTTACGAACGGGTGTTGAATTATTTCGTGGAACTGCAGGGCTGAAAGTTTGAGTTAATTTTTATTAGTGACATAAATAAACGTTTACAATTAAGGCTACCAATTGGCTCCATAGTTGTCAAATATGTTTTTTGCTTAGTATTTTTTATTTTAAACATCTTAATAAAATTTCAAATTTTTTATATTGATACATTTGTTCAAGGGTAGTTCCTTAACAGTAGACAACACTTAAACAATAAAGGCGACACAAAGGAAACTCAACTAGACATATACAAAAACACTATTTGATTTACTAATCTTTATGGAAAATCATAAATTCTATGTGATAAAAAATCAAAATATAAAATTTATATAAGGAAATACATAGAATATCTATGAAACACATACATAGAATATCTATGGACCACATACCTGCACCACCATACCTGAAACCAAATACTTGCATACGCTTAACTTCACCCACATAACTTCACGCACATACACTGTAAATGTATTAATGCTTCGTGATCATGGAATAGGCTAGCTTTCAAGTCGAACCTTCATTTTATTGATATCTAACTAATGTACCCAGCGTGGCTTCGGGATCTTCAAAAGAGAAAGAAACAATTCTTAAAAGTTATCAGAGTAGATGAAAATTGCGACCTGTAAAAACCACATTACAAAAGTACAATTTTAAATTGTTTAAATGTGTTGTTGAGCCGTACACTGGTTAATGGGATGGCAGCAACTATTTGTTGTTTTTTCCCCCCATTTCCAAATGTGGTCCTTTTTATTGTTGTGCCAACAGCTCACCTTAAACATCAACTTTCTCATATTCCAGGATTTAAAGTAGCACTAGCATGTCACTATCAGCTTAATGTCTTTTTTTTTAAATTCAGATTTTAAATTATTTTATCAGGCTTTTCAGAAGGTTAAAATTAAGGAAAACATGTAAATATTTTAAATACCAAAAAAATAATTAATGTAATATCGAGTAAGAGTGCTCCAGGTGAAGCTAACGATGCCTTTAAGACATTGCTGTCCTCATTAAATGAACCAGCTCATGGAGTAAGAGTGCTCCAGGTGAGGCTAACAATGCCTTTAAGACATTGCTGTCCTCATAAAATGAACCAGCTCATGGAGTAAGAGTGCTCCAGGTGAGGCTAACAATGCCTTTAAGACATTGCTGTCCTCATTAAATGAACCAGCTCATGGAGTAAGAGTGCTCCAGGTGAGGCTAACAATGCCTTTAAGACATTGCTGTCCTCATAAAATGAACCAGCTCATGGAGTAAGAGTGCTCCAGGTGAGGCTAACAATGCCTTTAAGACATTGCTGTCCTCATTAAATGAACCAGCTCATGGAGTAAGAGTGCTCCAGGTGAGGCTAACAATGCCTTTAAGACATTGCTGTCCTCATAAAATGAACCAGCTCATGGAGTAAGAGTGCTCCAGGTGAGGCTAACGATGCCTTTAAGACATTGCTGTCCTCATTAAATGAACCAGCTCATGGAGTAAGAGTGCTCCAGGTGAGGCTAACGATGCCTTTAAGACATTGCTGTCCTCATAAAATGAACCAGCTCATGGAGTAAGAGTGCTCCAGGTGAGGCTAACGATGCCTTTAAGACATTGCTGTCCTCATAAAATGAACCAGCTCATGGAGTAAGAGTGCTCCAGGTGAGGCTAACGATGCCTTTAAGACATTGCTGTCCTCATAAAATGAACCAGCTCATGGAGTAAGAGTGCTCCAGGTGAGGCTAACGATGCCTTTAAGACATTGCTGTCCTCATAAAATGAACCAGCTCATGGAGTAAGAGTGCTCCAGGTGAGGCTAACGATGCCTTTAAGACATTGCTGTCCTCATTAAATGAACCAGCTCATGGAGTAAGAGTGCTCCAGGTGAGGCTAACGATGCCTTTAAGACATTGCTGTCCTCATAAAATGAACCAGCTCATGGAGTAAGAGTGCTCCAGGTGAGGCTAACGATGCCTTTAAGACATTGCTGTCCTCATTAAATGAACCAGCTCATGGAGTAAGAGTGCTCCAGGTGAGGCTAACGATGCCTTTAAGACATTGCTGTCCTCATAAAATGAACCAGCTCATGTTTGAAATAATTTTTTTTGTTTCTCAATTTTAAGCATGGGATTCTTTATTCCCAATACAAATATTAAATGAAGGATGGAACCTCTAGGTCGGTATACCCGAAATAAACACCAAAAAATCAATCTTCGTGCAGACCACTGAACTGTGTGATTTTTGTAATAGTATGCAGCCCTACCCCTTAGCTCTAATTAAAAAAAAAATTAAAAAACAATATTTTTTTAAAAACTAACATGTTTATTTCCAATCATAATGCGAAGCTTTGCTCGGGTATGCATTCGGGAAAAAAAAGGAAATTCCTAAGTCTTATATGTTATCAGCGTACACGGAAATTCTGGGGACCAATGTAAAACACTATAATAACTTTTAAGTTTGAATTTTGGACCCCAGATGTCTTGTTCAAAAAAATATATTTACCAATGCCATGGCAATGGGCGTTTATCAGTTTAAAAAAATAAGTGATCCGAATACAAAAGAGATCACTTTAGCTATTTCTAGGATACAGACAAATATTAAAGTTAATATTTCAAATATATCCCATCAAAATGGAAATTTATTTGCAAATATCTTTCCTCACAAAATTTATTATAAAGGTTGCCGTCGCCCAAAGAAGAAATTCTTTGATATTTTGGGTGGCTCGCAAATTAGGTCACGCAAAAAATTATTTTTCGGATTCCCCCCCCCCCCTGCCCCTGTCACAAAGTGTCACAAATTCTTTAGCCC